>CATIWM010266567.1:0-16282 GCA_949671775.1 Mallotus repandus
AATATTGAGCAAAAAAATATTGATAAAAAAAAAGTATCTTAAAAATAGAAAAAAAAGTCTAGTAAAAAAATGTTGAGAAAAAAAATGAAGAAGATAGAAAAATTGTTTAATTAAAAAAATAGAAGGGTCAATTTTGTTTCAAAAAAAAAATAGAATGATCAAATTAATGATTTGATTAGTCAAACAGCTTCTAAAAGAGCTATTACCTAGATTTGAAAAAAAAGAAACTTCCTTAAAGCTATTTTCGAAAATACTTTTGGTCAATGTGACTTTTAATATTATTTTTGGTTTTTTGGGTATTTATGAAAAAATCCTAAATATCTCAACAGTGATTTTGCAGATCTTCTTCTTCTTCCTCTTTTTTTTTTTTTTTTGGTTTTCTTCATGCTTTAATCTTCTCCATTTCCAAATCTCACAAACAACACATCACACACTAGCCCGTGCCGCCGCTCGATTTTGCAACGATGAGAGAGCAGTGCGAAGGAGCATGGCGGAGAGATGGAAATGAAAGGCAGTGGCAGAGTTTATCATGGAAAAATATGATGGAGATTTTTATTCATTGGAGTTCTTTTTCTTGTCTTTTTCTTCTATGCTTCTTCCTCGCGTCTTCTTGCTTGGCCTTTATAACGATTTTATTATGCATAAAATCATTCTTATATTAACTTAATCAACTAAATTTTTTTGTTGATAGGAAATTCATACAATCTAAATATTGATGGACTATAAAATAGGGGCAACCATTCTCTTTTAAATCGATAACAATAGAATTTAAACTATGCACTTCATGATGTCCTTAGACAGAAGTTATTACTTAACTATTCTTGGGTTATTTACCAAATTATGGTAAAAAAATATTTATTTCCCAAATTATGGTATTTTTAAAAGTAATTTCCTTTTTTTATGATGATTTATGAAACTATTTTCCAATTTATTGTACTTTTTGCTGAGATGGAGGAGAGAGAAAATTTTGTCAAAATTTTGTGGGTCATACTGCCATTGTCAATGACGGTATGGCCACTTTTTTTTCTAATTTTTGGGTCATACCGCCACTTGCAGTGGCAGTATGGCCACTTTACTCTTTTTTTTAATTATTTATTATTTATTTTAATTTCAATTTTTTTATTTTAATATTTTAAGTTTTTGTTTTGTTATTGGATTATAATAATAATGTTAAAATAAAAAAATAAAAAAATTATAATATTATTATAATTAATTAATCATAATCATTATAAAATTAAAATAAAAAATTAGGCTATAATGGTCATTTCAATACATTTCAATGCATAAAAGACATAAAGGCCAATGACAATTCATGCAAATTCATGTACACACATGAAAATAATAATAATAATAATGTTAAAATAAAAAAATCATCATATTATTATAATTATGATACTAATTTAATATTATTATAATTAATTAATCATAATCATTATAAAATTAAAATAAAAAAATTTGTGTGATTTTCAAATATTCATATGACACTCATAAATGAGAGAATTTTAATTTTTTGTTAGAAATATAAGGAAAATTAAATTTAATATTTTTTATAAGAGAAAATAAATGTAACTCTAACATGCTTACAAAATCATTATATAATAAATTATGTAATATTTTATTTATTTTTCTAATGATGGTCTAATACATTCACTAATATTTAAATGTAATATGGTCATTTCAATGCATAAAAGCCATAAAAGTCAATGACAATCCATGCAAATTCATGCACACACATGAAATAATAATAATAATAATAATAATAATGTTAAAATTAAAAATTAAAAATTAAAATAAAAAATTAGTCCAAAATTAAAAATTAAAATATTAAAATAAAAAATTAAAATTAAAATAAAAAATAAAAAATTTAAAATTTAATTTTTTTTTAAAAAAAAAAGTCCCCAAAAAAATTCGAAAAAAAAAAGTGGTCATACCGTCACTGACAATGACAGTATTTTAACAAAATTTTATCTCCCCTCCAATTCAGCTAAAAGTGCCCTAAATTGGAAAATAGTTTCATAAATCATCACAAAAAAAAAAATTACTTTTAAAAGTGTCATAATTTAAAAAATAAAAAAAATTATCATAATTTAGTAAATAGCCCACTATTCTCTCACCGGCAATTTTACCAAAATTGAAGCAATTTTAGATTAATTATTTGATTGTGCAATTAAATAAATGTATCTCGAATGTGCAACAAAATTACAGTTAAATGAAAATTGCAAGCAACATATATAATCATTTTAATAATTGCATTAAAATTATTCCCCATATGTGAAATCTTAAAATTTTTAATTTCTACCTAAAGCACATTCAATTTGGACATGGCTTATCTTACCCTACTGGTTCTTTATTTGAATAGGCAGGTTCTTGCGAAGCTACTTTGCCCCCAATTTCTTATTCAGATTGCTGATGTATGGGGCTTTTTGTCAATTTATGGTAAAAATTGAAACATTTTACCAATTTATAGTATTTTGTAGAAAAATTATTTTTTGTGATGAAAATAAAAAAAAAATTATCAAATTGTGGGTTTTTTTTTTCTGAGTTGGCCAAATCTCACAATTTCCACTATTTCAACTGGCGGACAATTGAAATGGTAGACTGTGATGTTTTTCCTTTTCTAACACACTCCATCACTTGAAGTGGCGGAGTCTACTAGTAATAATTTTTTATTAAAAAGATAACTTATTAATTTTTATATACTATAAATAATTTTTAAATAATAATAATAATAATAATAATAATTGTAATAAGTTAAGTTTATATATATATATATATATAGTGGTTATTATTATTAAATAAAAAAGTGAAAAATATTTTGATATAGTTTATTAAAATTATCACTAATTTTAAAATAACACTATATTATTATTATTGTTGTTGTTCAATAATTGGGCAAAATGGTTGTAAAAAAATAAAAAACTCTAAATTTAATAATAAATACATAATAAAAATATTGAAGCTCTAAATTTACAATAAAGATAAATTTTTAATGACTGTTGTATATAATATAATATATTTTTACATGTAAACTTATATTCCATTATTTTTTATATAGTACAAATAATTTCAATGGAGGAATATTAATAATAATAATAATATTATTATTATTATTATTATTATTATTATGGTCACATCCATTGCATACAAGTTGTATGGGTTTGCATGCATTTTTTTACCTTTTTTTTAATTGTGACCATTCCAAGTTGAAGCTATTTGAGTAGGATATTGAGGTAAAATATTTTGAAATAGTTTAATAATATTATTATTAATTCAAAAAGATGTCAAATTGTTATTGTTATTATTATTATTATTATTATATTAAAAATTAATGAAATATAAATCTACATATAAAAATATATTATAAATCTACATATAAAAATATATTATACCACATAAAAAAATTATTATAAAACAGACATTTTATGAGGCTAGTTTTCTTGATTTGTTTTCTTTCTTTAAGTCAGCAGACTTCATTTTTTTTAAATCAAAAAAGTGGCGGACTATGACTAATAAATTTTCGACTGACAGATTAACCGTTTTAATTTTAAATTTTTTCACCTAACTTTTTTAAAATTCACCATAAATTGGTGAAATATTAAACTTTTTATTATAAATTGATAAAAAAGCCCTCATATCTGACTGAGGCCAATTTCAACTGTCATAACATAAGTAGTGGTGACAGGATAGTCCATTTTGAAAATATGACAAATTAATAAAACAGCAACAAAATGAAGAGAGAATGATATATTATGTGAAGGGATGATGAAGTGGAGCTTAGCTTAGACAGGTAGTTATAGAAGTAGCAGATCCTTTCCCTGCCAATCCGATTTTACCCCAAGTAAAAGAAATGATAACTGATTGATGGAGAGTGAGCCTTTGCATTGCTTACCAAAACGTTTGCATACACTCAGCTAAAAGATTCTAGCTCTACCAATCATAGCCCGCAACCTAGGATACATTTGTTATAATACATATTATTTACATCCTGCTGATAATGAGAACAAATCTGTGCCACTTGATTAAATCATGATCATGAATCATCGCCATCCTCATCCTCAGCAATAGTATCAGCAGCATCAGCATATGACAGTAGCAGTAGCTAGGGATGTAATGCACATCTCGTGATTCGCTCGAAACTCGATTCAAAAAAATTTGTTCAATTTTGTTTGTTGAACTAAACGAGTTGAATCCAAATTTTAATTTTAAACTTGTAAGTAAAACGAGTCGAGGCTGAATTTTTAAAAGTTTAACTTGTTTAAGTTCGCAAACAGGCTTATTCATAAGCTTGTGAGTCAGCTCGCGAACAGATTCATGAATAAACTCATGAATGGACTCAAAAACAAACTCATTTAGTTGTTAATTTAAATATTAGTATTAGATGGTAGTGTTAAATAAAAATTATATACAATTTAAATTAGTAAAGATAATAAAAATTGTATATTAATAATATTAATAATTATTATTATTATATAATTTTGTTATAAAGTAATATTAATACAAAATATAACATTAATTAAGTATAATATAATACAATTAAAGTTTTTAATTCTAGAAAAAAAATTATATTTGTAATAAAATTATTAAATTTTATAATAAAAATTATATATTAATAATAAAATTAGACAATTTTTATATAGGTTAATATTAATATTAAAATTTTCATTAAATAAATATAATTTAAATTATTAATCATTAATAGTAATTAAATAAGTTTCTTAAATTTATTTTAATTTGATAATAAATTTTATTATTTTGAAGTAAATTAGTATTTGTATTAAGTAAATAAAATTTTAATAACAAAGTAAATATAATATCAAGTAAGTATTATATAATATTAATTTAGTATTAAGTAAATAAAATCTAAATTAAGGTGTGTTTGTTTGGTAAAAATTAAGGGTGCGAATCGAAATCGGAATTGACGAAACCAAACACTTTCTTCAAATTTTTATTCTCTAGTGAAATCAAACACTTTTTTCAAATTTCCATTCCTTTTCCCATTCCTTCTCATTTCGATTCTGATGCCGATTTTGATTTTAGAGTATGAACCAAACGCCCCCTAAATATAATAATAAACCATTTATGCAATGTGTTGAGCTTGCATGTTTAGCTCGCGAGCTCAACTCATGTTCGTCAAACACGAGTCCAAACCGATTTTAAATCAAAATTTTAAAAATTTAGCAAGTTAAACTTTAGTTTGACTTTATTAATTTTTAAACGATTTGAATTTAAATTTTTAGAAGTTTGATTTGATTTGGCTCGGTTACTAACAGTAGCAGCTGATTTTCTAAAAGAAAGAAACAATGAAGTTTTTTTTTTATGCTACCCATTATCTGAAGCTTCCAGCCAATGTGAAAGACAAAAAAGCATCCTCTGCAAATAAAAACAAACAATTTGGTTTTTTCTATATAAATGCCATATGTTCATCAGCAAAGCATATTTTGCTAATAGTAACATGATGAGGCTGCATTTGCCATCATCAACCAAAATGCACCACCTGTTCATGTTCCTCCGCATTTCTCTCACACTTTTTCATTCGGGGGATTTGAAAAAAAAAAAATTTTGATTCTAGCTACTTATGTGATGGATAATTAAATTTTTATTTCGTATCAATCTTATTTATCCAATACATTAAAAAAAATTGTATATTGCCAACTTCTAAGAGATAAAAAAAATTTAAATTTTTTAAATAAAATTTAAAATTTAAATTATATATATATGTTAAGAGATTTTTATTTCTCCTGTGAATCCATCCTACTTAAAGTCCAGAATAATTGGAGTTCTTATGGATATCGAACACCAAATAAAAAGAACTATATACATATAGAAAATAATTTTATATCTTTATTTATTAAATATAAAAAATAATTTAATGGAAAAAGTTTAACTTTTTTTTTAAAACTATAATGAATGTTACGGGAAGAATTTAATTGAATTTTAAAAATAAAACTAGTCGTCTATCCGCGCATTGCACAAACAAAAGATAATATAAATATACTTTAAAATAAAGATTTAAATAATTTTAATAAATTTTAAATTATAAATTAACCAAATAGTTTATAATAGCATAGTTTTATTTGGCATAAACTTAAAAAATTATTATAGTAATTTTATTTGGTTACTTTTTATTAATAAAAATAATAATTAAATAAGGGACCCACAAATTCTCTAAGTTTTAAAAATTACAATTAAGTCTTAAATTTTTTTTTATCGAGTCCTAGAAACCTTTAAATATTAGCACAATAGTCCATCTTTGTTATATTAAATAGAATGGACTAACGTGGTTAATTAAACCCCACCTCCTTGCTATGTCATCAACCATACATCTTCTTCCTCCTTCCTCTTCTTCCATCAACCCCTGTATCATCCATCCATCCCCATCTACCATCACTTTGCTTAACACCTCAAGCTTTCCAAATAACTTTCATACAATATTATTCTCACATGGTGGATGGTACCAAACAAAAGGCACATAAGAAAATAATTACCAAAACTACAACTTTTTTTCGGTTTGTTTCAACCACAAAGCAAGAAGCAATAAACAATTATCAAGCATTCATTTTCTTGTACAAGCAAAAAAAAAGGAATTATTTTTTATGATATTACATAAGAAAAGGAAAAAAGTTGTTATCTTTTGTCTGAAAGTTTCTCTCTGAATGGTATAGAAACATTAAGTAATGAATTAGGAGCACCATCAATTGGGTTCTTACAAATTAGATTTAGACATGAGATTCCAGGAGAAGAGAGGAGAAGCTAGATGTGACCAAACTTAATGAAGGAAACCCTAGTCTGATTCACAGTTTTGAGGGACCAAAAGAGCAACATTGCCCAACCTTCAATTCGCCATCAATTGAATTCATCTAAATGGGAATTACTCTGAAATTCCCTTTCTCGCCTTCCTTTGCCCATCAATTGCTCTAAAAAGGAAAAAAAAAGCAACAATGCCCAGTCTTACAACAACCATCTCTTTCGTCAGACCTCTCTATTTGAATATAACAACAACCATCTACAACAACGCCAACACCAACCATGCCCTCTCTGTTTCACCATAGAAATCTTTCCTTGCAAAGCCTCAAAAGAAAATCACTCAAAATCCCTCTTCGAAAATCCCCTAATTCGCCATTGCCTATGTGATATTTCCATCATCCACACATCTTTAAAATGAATTTGCATACATAAATATATTCCACCAAAAAAATGAAAAAGAAATCAATTTGAGAAGATTGAATGAAAGAAAATCCTAGGATTTTAATCCAAAAGAGAAGAAGAAGAAATCAAGCAATAGATCGATAAATAAATCAATCAAAGAAAAATGAGAAAAATTACCCCAAAAATAGAGTCTTCTTCTTTTTCTTCAAGTGAGGAAAATGATGTCATCTTCTTCAAGTGAGGAAAATATGGTATGAGCTGACTGTAAACATGTGTAGTCTAACTGACATATATGCACTTTCCGTTTGATTTAATGAAATATGACTAATGAGCAACTCTTTAAAAGCTTATAGGACTCAATAAATTTTTTTAGGACTTGATTGCAATTTTTAAAAAATTAAAGGACTTGCAGGGTCATTATCCCATTAAATAAAGAGTCTCAAATAAAAATAATAATTAAGTAAAGGACTTAATAGGTTATTAATTTATTTAAGTTAAATTTTAGAATTAAAAAAATTGAAATGAATGAAAAAAGAATATATACATGTAAAATGTTCATATAACTACCGAATATAATTTATCACAAGTAGTTACACATAATAATTAGATAAAGCAGTTGATAAAAAGTAAAAATAATTATAAATAATAATGATTGGAAAAAAATATATATGATAAAATTAAAATGTATTGTATTGACTTGATTTTAGAGTTGAGTGAGAGTGATAACTATGTCATCATAAGAAGATTAATTGTGCTTTAGATCTTAAATTTTGGACTGAAGATCATGCAATTCATGTGAAACTAGATGCAGATTCATTTGTAAGAGATCTCTAAAGTTTATAGGTGTAATTAAATTTTTCAAGATTAAAAAAGAGAATTGCAGAGAAGTAAAGAAAAAGAAAATAGTTTACTATGAATTATTAGGTTTGTATTGAATATACATATATATATATATATATAGCATTTTATAATAGTATTTGAGTGATTAAAATATATTTTATTAGATTATTTTTAAATTTTGAATAAATAAAATAATTTTCATATTTAATTTTTTTAAAAATATCTAAATGGGTACATATATAAATATTTTGCATATATAAAACATTAGTGATTATAGACACATAATTTGATCGATCTACAACAGAAGCCTAGTGATGAGAAGTGACAAGCACCGAATGCAAGGCTTAGCCCAAAATGCTTTTGAAAGTGGACCAATGCCCAAAGCTTCTCTTGTAAACGAACCAAAAGGCTAAAACTTCTTTTGAAAATGGAATGAAAGTCTAGCCCAAATTCAACAAAGGCCCACAAAGCCCATTAAAGAGGCACTCAGCACAGAACTGCTAAGGCGACACTTGACCTATAAGGCATCGCCACAGCAGTTAAGGTGACGCCTCTTCATTGAGGCACCGCCTTAGCGATGTGGTTTTGTTTTTTTTTTTTTAAATTAAATTGGTAATGATTGAAACGTCAAAGACCAAGGATCTCTCTGCACATTGGCATGATCTCAGAGATCATTACCAACAAAAGGGATGAGGAAAGTGGAGCTTATAGGGAGATTTTAAAAAAAAAGAATAAGAAAAGAAAGAGCGGGGAAGATGCCATTCAGACTAAGGAGAAAAGAGCTAACAAAAAAAGAAAATAATAGAAATAGACTAGAGGGGGCAGAGGGAGAAGCCATACAGAAGGTATTGGAAAAGTAAGAAAAGCAAGAAGAAAGAAGGATAGAAGGAAGAAGAAGTGAAGGAAAGTGTCTTAGAGGTCCATTTCAGAAGAAGAAGGCAAATTCTTGGATTCAAATCGTTGCTAAAAACTAGAATTCACTTATGGGGACTGTAGTTAGGGCATTAAACTTGTCTAAAACAGTAAGGTTTTCTGTTTTACATTAGTTTATTCAACACTATTTCACTTATTCAATGAGTTTATATACGTAAAATTGCTTATTTGTAGTCATTCATAAAGACTTGTGTGTTTCTTTTTAATCCATTTCATGATTATATGGGTTTTATATATGATGTGGAAAGGAAAAGAACTTAGTTTTTTTTTCTGGATAAGAATTAAGGTGATGCCCTACCGAAGAGGCATCGCCTCTAACGCTTAAGGTGATGTTATCATCGCTTAATAGCCTACGGTGATGCCTCAATGGTCGAGTGGCACCATTTCCTTTTTCCTATTCTGTTCGTTTTAACTTTTGTGTTTTTTTTAAACATCTAAATATCTTCCGATTCATGTGTTTATTTGATGAAATTTCCTCTGTTACTAACGTTTAAATTTTTGTGTTAATTAATCTGCAAGATGTCTTTATTTTAATTAAAGTTTTCTGAAATACTTTAAGTTTGCTTACATATTTATTTTAGCAGTTTATTATTATTTGATTATTTTCTTTTTTATATGTTTTTCATACAACTTTAATTATTCCTACATTTCCTTTTTTTTATCATTTTTGTGATATTTTCATTACATTGATGTTTGTTTCATTAGTTTAAATATAAATGTTCAATTCTTGTTATTTTGCTTTATTTTAAGAAATTAACGCGCTGGTTTTCTTTTGTAGGTTTTTATGGGGCTGATTATTTTTAGTTTTTTTAGGATTTGAATTTAAGTGACAAATTAATTCACTAAATAGTCAATCCTATCTTAAGTAATTTTTATTTTATCTATATATGTTCATTTGTTTCTTTTATTTAGTTATTTTATTTTATTTTGCATGCTAAGGTATGTAATCTTTTCTCCTCCCCCCATTTCTTTTGTATGCGTACTTTAATTTATTGTTATTTTTATTTTGTTAATTTGATTGTGGATGTTGTGAATCATATCAAATTGCATGAAAAAATTTTTAATTAATAAATTTGGACCTAATTGTAAATTTGGAAAATTGTTTGGAGACAATTACAAGCATGTAAATAAAGAAATAATTAAATAATTAGAAGTAATAAAATACAAAACACAAACGGAGGCCAACCATAAGGTTAGGTGGGCATTCAAAAGCCTATATCCAGTTTCTAAACCCAATCTCTGAGGACGGCTGCTGGGGGCTCTCTATGGGATCCAGTTGCTGTAAAAGTGTGTCTCATATCTCATTCAAGTGGCAACTCCCATCTTTGATTTGGGCTTAAAGCCCCTGTTGTATTTCCTAGCAGACCTTAAGCCCACACAATGCCATGGTCACCGAACACTTGGGTGCACGCTGAACCTTACCGCCTATGGTGGCAACTCTACTGGTGATAGAGAAATTGATTTTAGTGTTTTGTGTTTTATCATTTTTAATTATTTTATTATTTCTTTTGCATTCACAAAACTTTTTCACATATTGTGCACTCAGTCCCAAATAACCCGATAATAGTCATTGTTTTGCTGCCTGTGTTTCACTTAAACTTGCTGGTGGGGTATATGGCTATTATCACTCATAGCACGTACTAATCCTACATCGCATGGACCCTTGAGTGGGGAGACATAATGGAGGTAAATTGTTGTTGGAGTTTAAGCCTTTCACCCAAGACTCAGCCCATGTAGTGACTTAGCAACTTCCCCTAGATTTTTTTCAAAATGCATGCGTTTGATGCCATAAAGTAGTTCCCTTTATAAAACCCAAGCCCATTTAAAATGGACTATGTCAAAATGGACCTGTCATGCCCATTATGTTGGACTTCGATTTTAGTTAGAGAAAATGCTACTTACTTGTTAATATGACCTCGAGAGTTGTCTTGCATATGTCAGTTTTGTTATCTCCCGATGATAATTAAAACCTCGACCAAAAATCCTAGGATAAGAGACTCGCCATTGAACACATGTGTGGGAGAAATAAGGTTAGGAGATTTCGCTATATGATCTACTTTTGTTTGTAAATAAATAATTGTAAATAATTTTACATTTCATGCATATATGATGACGACATTCATTGTAATTTTCAAAAAATGCATTTTTCTTAGCCATAAGCCTCTTCTTGTTTGGAAGCAGATTAAAGGTAAATTTAGCCCACCAATATTAAAGATCCAATTAAATAATTAAGACCACTTTATAAGGAAGTAGAATGTTAGGACCACCCTCTAATTTTAATGTTGAATCTTTCAAGCAAGAACTTTTGAAAGAAATCAGGGATGACACGCGACAAATGATTAGAGACATGGTTACTGAGATAGTAGGGAATATGCCTTTTGATAAAGAAGACTATGAAATTAGAACCATTCTTGGTGAGCCACTAAAAGAAAAACTAAAAGAACCAGTAGATCCAATTGAGTCAAAATAGATAAAAGACATGAAAAGATAAATGGATCAACTATAGACTGCGATGAGAAAGCATGGGCTCAATCCTAACTTTATCGATCTGGACTTGGATTTGGAAGAGGAAGAATTGTTGCCCCGAAATAAAAATTTCCAAATATGAAGAAACATTCTAGCACTGATTATCCTCATCTACACCTGAAGTAGTATACCACTTACTTGAAGCCCACTGAGTTGTCTAAAGCTCAGATTGTCAAAAAATTTCCATTATCCTTGGAAGGAGTTGTTATCAAGTGGTACTACACTCTGGATGCATGTGTTCAGCAAGACTGGAAAGAGTTATGTTTAGCCTTCATCAAGCAGTATGGGTTAAATTCTCAATTTGAAGTCTCCCTTCATGACCTACGAAATACGAAGCAAAGGCCGGAGGAGTCCTTCATGAGCTTCTTGAATATATGGAGAGGAAAGTTGGCCCAAATGAAGCATAGACTCATGGAGTCAAATCAGTTGACCATATCCATAAAAGCGTGCATTCCAGCTCTAGCCAACAAATTGAAGAACATGGGCATAAGAGATTTTAAAGAGTTATACCATTTCGGAGTGCAAACTGAAGCTGACGTGAACTTGAACACTCATGAATGATTATTATCTTTTAAAATTGTAATAATTCAGAACAATGTTTTGCTGTAATATTTTTTCTTTTTTAGTGCTAATAGATTTTTGATTGCATTATTTACAAGATTATAAATTTGTTATGATTGTACATGCAATCTTACACTTGAATGAGAGAGAGATTCAAAAGAAAAAAGAAAAAAGAAAAAACCACATCAAGAGGACTAATTGCCAGAATTGACTTTCAACCTCAGTTTTTTTGAAATAAATTTGTTGTGTTCACCAAAAAAAAAAGAAAAAAAGAGAAAATTAAAAAGAAAAATAAAAAGAAAAGGGAATGAGGAGAAAGAAAATAAAAAAAATCTTTGTTTATGCCACCCATATTTGAAAAGTGAATCATGTGTAACCCTTCGAAAGTCCTCATAATTTGTACTGATGCCAAATTCAAAATTTTGAAGTAAAATTCCCATTGACTGAGAGTTGAAAAATAGTTGGTCAGAAAATCAGCAAAGGGCTTATCAATAACAAGCACAATGTAGCATGCCTAGTTATAATGAAGGATGTAAAGAAAAAAAAAAGAAAAATCTTTGTTTATGCCACCCACATTTGAAAAGTCGATCCATTGTAATCCTTCGAAAGTCCTCACAATTTGTAATGATGCCAAATTGAAAATTCTTAAATAAAATTTCCACCGACTAAGAGTTAAAAAATAATTGGTTGGAAAACCTGCAAAGGGCTGATCAATAACAAGCATAATGTAGCATGCCTAGTTATAATGAAGGAAATAATCATGTAGGAGAGGCATGAATGACATAATATTAGCACAAAAAGTATCAGACATGGACTTTCTAAATGATTATTGATTTTACAATAGTCAGTAACACAAGTAGCAGCAATATGAGAATCAAGTCCGAAGTGGCAATATAGATATCGAGCAAGACCAAACATCAGTTGACCATCGGTATAATTTCACAACCACCCAGCTAGGTTGAAAAGTCCCAAAAGGGGGTGACCTAGGCAAAAGAGGGAAAATAAAAAGAAAAAATGAAAGACCCGACTAAGTTTGAAAACTCTCAAAAGGGGACGACCTAGGTAAATAAGGGAATATAAGATAAAATTGGTTGCATTTTCAATCTGGGGGCAATATTTTAAGATCATGGGATCCTTTTTGGCAATGCATGAAACTTAGGAGTGATAGATTCTTTCAATGAATTCTTAAACTAAGGGTAAACAAAGTGCCTTTTTAAGCATAACAGTCCTATAACAATGAGGTATTCTTAGAGAGCAACCATGGAGGGGGTAGCTATTATTATTGTCATTCCAATCTAATCATTAAGAGGTCTTAATTTCTATTCCGTTTGATAATACTGGTCTCAATAGCAATCTCTGATAGACTAAATGTTTGGAAATTGGGTTCTTTGATAAAAGGCAAGCAATTACTGAAGATTAGCTCTAAACAGAAGAGGCACTTCCCTAATTAATGAGTACAAAATCATTCATGATTTTTTATTTTCTAATTATTAATTCATGCATACATGAAATCATTTTGCAAGAGTTATTTTCAAATTTCATACTTAAGCGCATTAGAATAATGCATGTTTTCCACAAACACTGCACACATCACACAAGATTGTGTTGTCAAATCATTTTTGAAAGATTTCAAAGATCACAATCATGCATACATTAGCTTTGAACTTTGTGAATGTGTTCTAAGAGTGAGCTAGCTCCAGTACATAGGATGCATTCCTACTTTGCTTGCGTTAGTGACATGCACAAGGTCAATCATGTATGACTATATTTTGACTTTATCATTTTATTAATAAAGAGGCATTTTCATTAACATTTTATGTTATGATAATTACTTGAATAGTCAATTCTTTCTAAGGTCATCAAGCATGTGACTTGATAGTGAAACCCTTAGATTAAATATGAGTTCTATTCAAATTATCCCTAGTTATAATAATGAATTAAGGCTAGTATGGTGTTGACTGATGATTATGTTCTACTAATCATGAATATGAGATATTGAGTCAACTTATAGGCACTATTTTGATAAATGATGGTTAATCCATTGTGAGAATACTACATAAATAATTGTCATAAGTATTTCTCATCACAATAATATTGTTTTAGTCCTCTGACCTTAAAATCACCATGGATTTCTACATAACTCTTTTGTTTTTTGACCTAATCTAACAATGTCTTTTACAGGATGGTGACATAGATCCTTGTTGGATGTGAAATGAGTTATGTGAAGAATGTGAGTAATTGAGAAGGAATTTGTCCTTCATTTAATTTGAGTAAGATATCTATAGGCCCCTTGATAAGATAGACTGAGGAAAATGCATGGCCATGCTAAAATGAATTGATAAGGAGTTATCATTCTCAGTCTACTTGGAATCAGGAAATAATATGATTGAATTGTATAAGGATGACATAAATTATGCCTTACATTCAATCAAGATATCGTGTGACAAAGGGACTACAATATTCACTGTAAATTAGGTTCTGTCGGATTATTGGCCTTCACATAACTTGGGTAGTCATAATGTTTTGCTAGAGGCCACTTAGGACTTGTAAGACTAAATTGGGATTTTAGGCCCACTGCCAACGTTATGTGAACCTACAGGGTCACACACTTAGAATAGGGCCAAAATGAACATGGGTTTACCAAGCTCAATAAAACTCTGTGTTAATAAATAAATAAATTTGAGTATATATATATTTGTTTAAGGTAATGGTTATCTTAAATAAATAAGAAAATATTTCTATTTTGGTACTTAAATCAAATCAAAATTGAAAAATGTGGAATATACCAAAAATGTTTTGGCAAGTGAAACCCTAATTGAGAAGTCTATAAATGTATCATATTCTCTAGTGTTTCACATACCTTTCATTCTAAAAAAGAAATTCATTTTTCACCTTAAGCAAAGAGAAAACACAGAATCAAAAGTGAAACTTTTGAGAATTAGAGTGCTAGCACACACATTCATTTTGGCTAAGGGTTGTTCATGTGGATACTTGTGGAGGACGTACCCACATTGGAGACGTTTCAATCTGAACAAAAAATCTAAAAGCTCGAGGTAAGGTATAACCGGAGTGAACCCCCTTATCGTCCTTCTAACAATCTTGCTGGTTCTTAGCATCTGTGGTAAGGTTTTTGGAAACCCTAAATCAATCAATTAATCGAATTAAATGGATCCTGGTTTGGGTTTGTGAAAAAAACCCAATAGTTTGTCACTCGTGAGGCTATATGGCTTGTTTTGATAGATTTTGCTTGACGCCCCAGAGGCTATATGGCACTTTTTATTTTACCTTGCTTAACGCTGTTAGGCTATATGGCTTGTTTGGATAGTGTTAATACCCAAATTTTGATGTATCCCCAAAACTCCAATGATAAAGGATTCCTGTTAGTTAGACAGGGAGAAAATTTCTCTCGAGTGTGCTTAGACTGAGAAGAAACCTGAAGAAATAAAAAAGAAACCACAAAGAAACCAAAAAGCAACCAACAACCTCAAAAAACCAAAGTGGGCCTAAAAAAGAAACAAAAGTAGGGCAAAAGCCCATGGGGACAGGTCAACCCATGAGAGTGGGTTTATAACCTAAGCATGTGGGTCAAAAAGCCCATTTTACCCCTACATAGGTCCTCAGCGTGGGTTTTGTCCAGGGCCTGTTTTATTAAAAACGTGAATTTTTCCTCTTTTGGGAGGATTTTGGCACATTTCTCAAGACACTCTACTAGAGAGAGAAAATACTACTGTTTTGGATGAAATTCTCTCTCTCTCATATTCAAGGTATTTGGAGACCCATTTTATACCCAAACATTCAACCAAAATCATTTCTTGTCTTAGGATTTAGATCATTAAATCCAAACCGAGCTCCTTCTAAGTCAAAACATGCATTAAGGGTAAAATCCCAATCCCTTTGAGGATCTCCCAACCATTTTTAATTAAAAATTGCATTTTTATCATCTTCTTCATCTTATTTCTATCATTTTCGTATCCTTTTTGCATTTTTATTTATTTTGTTATGAATGTTTATTTTATTGGTAAAGTTATGATTTTTGTGGTGATTTTGAAGTTTGGATATAAGATATGATGGAGAAGTGGGTAGTTCGGATTATTTCGGGAGTGTTTGCATTTATTTTTCCATTTTCCACCATTTTTATATTATTTTTCCTTTTATATAAAAAATGGGTATTTTGGTGTATAGTTGGCATTTTTATTATTGTTTTTTGTACTATTTTAATTTATTATTTTTATTTCTGTCATTTTTATTATTTCCATTAATATTTTTGCATTTTTCT
>CATIWM010266573.1:0-14083 GCA_949671775.1 Mallotus repandus
TAGCACTTGGGCAAGTATTGCAAAAAGAATATCTCACGCAAACTATCTTAAAAATTATGATTCCTAACGAGAAAGTAATTTAGTGGTTAAATTTTTTTCTTCTGAAATGAATTCTTAATTAGATACATAAACATTTAACATAATAATAATCCAACGGTCAAAACATGTGACATATGAAGATTAGGGTTACAAGTTCAAATCCTCACTTTCCTATGTTTTTCCCCCACCAAAAAGTGGACCAAGTTAAAAAAAAAAAAATATATATATATATATTAAATCTTCTCCAAAGAGTTTTCGTAGGTTGCAATTTGATTTGGAGTATGCAAATGCAAATAAATTATTTTGCTTACAAGTTGCAACTATTTCCATTGATTTGATCATCTTCGCTGCCACGTACGAATGCTTGACACCAGTATTGCTCCCGATAGCTATTTTCCTTCCATTCGCTGGTTGTGTAGAAAATCAACCCCACGAGAGAGTTAAGGTGGTATTCGACGGAAGATGGTACAAACTTCATATTTCAAAATGATGTGATGTAAACATAGTATATTTGACGGCCTAATACATGTGCAACAATTTGTTTTTCTTTTATTAGTTCACCTTTTCAATTTGCTTGAATGATGATATGGACATTTAAATTTGCTAAAACAAACATCTATTAACACTTTTTGTACTATTTTAAAGTCTTTAAATAATTTTTTAAATTAAAATAATTAGCATATTTTTACAAAATTATCGTAGTTTTATGAAAAGTTATATCATATCCCTAATTCAGTGTGTGTTTGTTTTCTATTATACAAAAAAGTTAAAATAAAAAATGAAAATGTATATAAGTGATGTTTTTAATAGGGAAAATGATATGGTTTATCCTCAACTTTGGATCAATTATCAATTTAATCTCATTTTCAAAGTTATTTCAATTTGCTTTTCCAACTTTTTAAGTTATTCCAATTCTATCCAGACGACAATGAGCGTGTGCCACATCTGACGTGATTATCTTACGTGGCATAAGAGCATCTGATGTGGCAAAAAAGTCAAAAAATTGAAACTCACCTGATCAATTCTATCCTCAACTTTTCGAGTTGTATCAAATCTATCCAGACAACAATATGAATCATTTGAATCTCAGCATTTCGAATAAGTTATTGAATTTCATTAGAATTTTAAATAATTCATATTGAACCGATCTCCCTCCTAGGTAGCAGAAATTCAACAAGATAGAGTCAATAGCATAGCGAAATTCTGAAAGGCATGAAATTGAAATGTAAAAGAAACAATACTATTTTCGCAATTTTCTGTAATAAATACAACTCTCTCATTCTGAAATAACTTTAATTGCCGACATATATATTTATAAATATATCTAAGTTTAAAATTGAGATTTTTATCAGTAAAAGATTGAATAAAAATGATAAAAGTTCACTTCAGTGCCAACGTTGGCCCATGCCTACGGCCCCACAAAAAGAAAAGGCCCCACAAAAAAAGGGCCCATATATAGATAATTTTTTAAAAAAATTATTTAGTTTTATGTTAAAAATAATAGTATTTCAATTAAAGTAAAATTGTAAATAAATGTAACACTATCTATTTAAAAAAATTACTAATAGCTTTTTCTTTTTTTGAAACTACTAATAGCTAGTTTCTTGGCCAAAATTATGGTATTTTATTAGGAGTATAACTATAAACAGTACAAATATACTTCTTTGATTAGAGGAAGAACAACAGAATAGAGGAATTAACTATTTTATTGGGTGTAATATTTTTTTTATTAAAATATAGAAAAAATCATGGGTGTGGTATTTAGAAGGGCTCCCATAATTGATATACAAAAGGTATGATATTTTATATATTTATTTTACAAAAGATTAAAATTGAGATTGTCATCTAGATATATTTGACACGACTGGAAAAGTTGAGGATATAATTAATCAAGTGTGTTTCAATTTTTTAATTTTTTTGCCACGTCAGAAGTTCTTATGCCACGTCAGATAGCCAAGTCAGATTTGGCACACGCTCATTGTCATTTGGATAGAATTGGAACAACTCAAAAAATTGGAGGAGCAAATTGAAATAACTTTGAAAATGATATTAGATTGATAATTGATCCAAAGTTAAGGATAGACCATGTCATTTTTCCTTTTTAATAAGGTGTTAAAATGATCAATTTACAAATTGAAAGGATAATAGATATTGATATGTTTTATTCTAAACTTTGAGTCAATTATCAACTTAATTCTACTTTGTAAGTTATTTCAGTTTACTCCAACTTTGTTAATAGTGTCAATTCTATCCAATTTTATTTGCAAAAATCTAATAGTATTTTTAGAAATTACTTTTAGATCCTTACAAAATAAATTCAACAGTTATTCAAATTTTTCTTTTTTCTAAGAAAATAAAAATTTTAAAATATTCTCATGTTTTAATGTTTTCAATATTGGAATAAATTTAAAAATTTGTTTTTAAATTTTTACATAAATTTTAAATTTTATATATCAATGAAAAATAATAAGAAGAAAAATATAACTTGTAAATCAATTTATTACATGGACAAATAAAAATATAAAGTACTTCTAACTATCACTTTAAATAATAATAGAATCATAATTTTTCATTTTTTTCATACTTCTAACTATCACTTTAAATAATAATAAAATCATAATTTTTCATTTTTTCGTTTTTTAGAAAAATCAAATATTTTTTATTTTTATTTTTAGTATCTTGAAAGCCTCTCTTTTTCCTTTTCATTTTGATTTCTTTTGTTTGACCCTTATTAAGAAAAAATTTTAAAAGATACAGTTAAAAATTGGAAAATAAATTTTAAAATAGTTAGAATTTAAGGCTTTTAGTGAAAAAGTTAAATATTTATGAAAATATTTTAAATTTATGTCGAGAGTGGAAAAATTTTTAATTTAAAATCATTCTTTTACATTTTATTTTTTATAAGAAAAAGAGGACAAAAATTTTAATAAGTTTCAAATTTATTTTATAGAAGTCCAAAAGTAATTTTTAAAAATACAAGTATATCCTTCAAGTAAAATTAGATAGAATTAATTACAATTCGTAAAGTTGAAGAAGTAAATAAAATAACATTCAGTATATGATTGAATTGATAATTGATTAAAAATTTAGGATATAACTAATGATTTTTTCAAGGAATAAACTGACAAAACATATCAATTTTAAGAGACTGCAAATATATCAAACCTATATGAACAATTAGCTAGCATGATCAATTCAATCATTCATGTTTCAAAATGATGTGTTGTGTTTGCACTGAGTAAAAAAGATCATCATTAGTCATTTTTAATATGGATGGTCAACTTCCATGTATAGAGAAAAGAAAAATTTTTCTATATAAAAAAAGTTAGATACAACCAACAACCGTTGGGATTAATTGGTAAACGTTGTTCCCGTTTAAATGAACTTTTAAGTTTGAGTTCTAGTATATGCAGCCGCATTAAATTAGTTGTTGGAAGACCTTTACTATCCTTGTGGTCCTCCCTGAGTCGAACCGGATTAGTCAAAGTTTAGTGAACTTTGGATGCCATGGTT
The DNA here is from genome assembly GCA_949671775.1 of Mallotus repandus. Lineage (NCBI taxonomy): Eukaryota > Viridiplantae > Streptophyta > Magnoliopsida > Malpighiales > Euphorbiaceae > Mallotus > Mallotus repandus. The sequence goes on from CATIWM010266573.1 coordinate 3,553, forward strand.
TAAAAAAAGAAAATTGATACAAAGTACACTCTTTTGAAAGAATCCATAGGGATAAAGATAAATTTTACATTTGTTCTTTTTGAATTTTAGCAATGGGATGTTTCAACTTCTTAAACTTATAATAAAGTGTTACGACTTATATAAATATCACAAAACATAAGTTTTAGCAAGTAATAATTAAGTTGCCTAGAAGATTGTTGCTAACTAGCAAGCTGGAATTGCTAACCAAGAATTGCACATGATAGTCAAGTGACATGTAATTGAGAAATAACAACACTAGCCCTACAAGTGATTAAAAGAAGTAGTAATCCACACCCCTGTCATTTGTTCTTTTTCCAGACCAGTGATGAAAGGGTTTCCACCGCTGGTGCAACCAATGCAACTGGTTCTACTATGGAAGCACCTGTGGATTAACCAGGTAACTGAACACTCCTCAATTGCTTCAAAGCATGATGCAATCGCTCTAAGCAAAAGGTCTCACTATTAGAAAAACCGAACAACGTCATTTTTCTTGTAATCCTCACTTACACCATCAAAAGTTACTTTAGATTTTCCAAATTGGTTGTTATGATATTCTACTTTAATCTTAGGAAGATAATCAAAGACTACGTTTAACTTAAAGTTAAATACTTTTTCAACTAAAAGTCTCTATTTTTCCCAATAATTCTTTACTTATACATTTTTGCCCTTGCATAATCATCCTAGTTGATTCTTATCAATTGAAGCTGGTTTAAATTCATATACACATCACAAAACAAATATCATAACCGTCACCAACTAATAACTCTGAATTAGATCTCTTACCTTGTGGAACCTGCATTAATGAGTAAGCCGAGTGAAGGGGCAGGGTTTCCCCCATAAACACTGTCACACCTCATCTCACGTAGCCCCAGATGGATGTTTAAAATCAACCATTCAGTAAACCATTTAATTTAGTCAATTTATGTTATATTTGGAATTTCATTTGCTAAAAGAATTAAAAATAATCTCTTAGAAATGTTTGATACCATTCATGTAGAGTATTTAGGAGATAAAGAAATTTTTGTAATTTAATATGTTTATGTATATAAACTAAAGTGTTAGATAATTAAGTAGTAGAGAAAATTATATCTTCTTTTAAAACTAAATTCATATCTAGGTTTGAATACTAAAAACATAGTGGTAAACATCATTAAGATAGTGTAAAATATGTTTACAATAGTTATTTTACATATAGTCTAGCCACCATCGTTTAACATTAAAATACTAACATTCGCAACATATAAGAAACAAAGTTGAACAACAAAAATACAAGGCTTCTCTGACAAGGATGTTGGCCAACCTTACTATCAAACTTCTATCTACACTCACTCAGCTTAAGCCACCCTCTTACAAGCCGTGCTATCTGAAAAGTTTATAAAACAGAGCAAAATAAGTACAAAATACTCAGTGAATAGATATTTCAAGCGGAAAACAATTGGTTAAACCAAACTCAATAAACATCTCAAATAGCATACTAAAGTAATTAAAAATAAATTATAATCAACATGAAATATCAAGGCCATTATTGTCTTCAAATTTACATAAAACTCAGCTGAATAAAACATACATTTTTTTAATCATCAAAATAATCTTTTGCATGTATTAACCTCCCCTACAATAAGCATCACAGTTTAGCCATAACATACAGGCCATCACAAGCATCAATCTCTAGGCACACTTGAAGGTTAACCCTTAGACTACATTAGCATGGAAGGACCCTTCTTCCTTTACCGTCCTTCAATAAAGTGCCCTATTATTTATTACTCAATAACAACCAACACAATCTCAAATGTGTATATATCACCCCAACAAATTCATACATCTCATATAGGGTGGTAATACATAAAACCAAATACCATCAAATAAATAATCAAAATATTGTTAACAATTTTGTAACTTGAAAAAGCATTCAAAATCCATATATTTCTCACTAAGATTCAAAACAATAAAACTAGGTAGAATATAAACTAAATATATTCATCAAATAACTTAAATAATCTAAAATCAATTAAGAAACCAAATACATAGAGTATTAACCACTTAACTTGCATATTTGTAAACTTTGTTATTTCGAAGCTTAAATCTTAAACAAATAAATCAAGTTGTTACCTATCTGATTTAAACCAAATTCAACACGTCATTTCAAGCTCATAGAATGACATCAAAATACTCATTTTAATTGATTAATAAAAAGAGTAAAAAGGGCTTGAACATCTACTCACAAAATAGCCTTCAAAATAAACACAACCGATTCACCGAATTGTCTATTTTGCACCACCAACTTCCTTTCCTTTCCCAGCAACTAAAACATACAATTTATTCAAAAATCATCAATATAATGATTCCACATACTGGTCTAACCATTCAGCCTGGACATGATATCCATACAATGCAACTATACTTAATTTTACAAATCAGATTCACACTCTCTAAAGGGGCTGTTTCAGACCCAACTTTGCAAAATTGCTCAGACCTTTAGGAATATAATTTTAAGATAAAATTTAAATCAATCTTATATATATATATGTCTACTAAATTTCTGTAAAAATTTTACCTCATTTGAACAACTATAGATGGAGATATGGTTATCTAAACACAACCATGTCAGTTTACTCTAACAGATTGAGCAATAAAATGTCTTCTATTATTAAACAAACATAATGATTGATTCAGGTCAAGCTAAAGAAGAATATTTTTAGATAACTCTTCAAAGTTTTTAGAAAATAAAAAAACACTCAATTTTGGGCCTCTTAACTCAAGATATGATTAAAACAATTAGACTGATGAACCAGACTTCTCAAACCCGAAAACAGTAACTAACAAAACCTAGGTTAAATCAACAAAAATACTTAGCATGTGTTTGGATTGGGGTTAAAGAAATAGAGTGTAATAGTTATAGGTGTAACTTTTAAGGGAGTAACAGTTACAAGTGTGATGATTAAGCTATTAACCTTGTTTGACAAATTAAGGGTAATTGATAAATTGTAATGTGTCATTTTTTAAGAAAAAAATTATATAGTTGAGAAAATTTATTATTAAATATTAAAAAATAATAAAAATAAATAAATAATCATTTAAAATGTTAAACATTTGTATAATTATTTAAATAATATACTCATATGCATTTTAAAAAGTAACAAAAATATTATAAGACTTAGATTTCACATATAATAAAAAATTGCAGAGAAAAATAAAATAAATGAAATTATCATAAAATAAAAATTTAAATAGATTCGAACTTTTTTTATAGATTTGATTAGTAGCTTCTTGATTAAAAAAAAAAAAGAAGTTGAAATGATATGATTAAGGTAGAAAAATAAAAAATAAAGATGGTTAATATATTATAGGAGTAACATTTATCCCCTTTTAACCTCCATCCAAACACACCCTTAAAATCACTATCCAATTAATCATTAAAGCCCTTAATTAAGAAGATTAGAGTCTAGAAATTCTCTAAGACCATCAAATTGCACCTAGAAAGCTAACCAAAATTGAAGAACAAAGCAGCCCCTTCTTGTTCTCTCTTCTCCTCTCTCCCTTTTCTAAGTTTTTCCTTTTTTTTTTCTTTATTCTTAATCATATGCAGCTATCTACCTAAGGCCACGAATATAAGAAGAGCCCAGGTGTAAATTGGATAGACAATTATGCAAAATACCCACTTTGGCCCTTAATGAAAAACGAACATTGCGTAATAACCCTTAAACTTCCAATTGTTCACTTTAGGACATTTATTTATTTCAATTTAATCCTTATCATCCTAAACTCTTTAAATTCCCATTACTCACTTCATTTCAATTTCCAATCCTTTTTATTCTCATAATTTCAATTATTTTGAGTGTCATCAAAATTCACAAATTCTCACTCTTTGATCGAGCACAAGTCACGACTTAGCCCGATACACTAGTCTAACTTTATATACTAGCTTATACTTAAATTCAATCAATAAATGTGCAAATGCAATGCAACATGAATGCAAATGTACCTATAATTAGGATACGGAGGTGACAATCCTCCCCACCTTAGGAAATTTCGTCCCCGAAATTGAGCTAAAACAAATGCGATATTGGTTTCTCATGTCTTCCTCTTATTCCCAAGTGGCCTCCTGACTTCCATGGTGTTTCCACAACACTGTCACTAAGGGTATAGTTTTATTTCTCAACACCTTGGTTTCCCTAACAACAATTGCAAGTGGTTCTTCTTCATAAGATAAATCATCTTTCAATTCTAAGGGTTGGGCTTGCAAAATGTGACTAGGATCACCCCTATACCTCCTTAATATGGACAAATGGAAAACATTATGAATCTGAGATAATTCTAAAGGTAAGGCCAACCTATAGGCTACTGGGCCAACCCTCAATCACCTTATAAGGACTAATGTACCTAAGGCTCAGCTTCCTTTTTTTACCAAACTATAATATTTCTTTCCAAGGTGAAATCTTCAGGAAGACCTTGTCACCCACATTGTACTCAATCGATTCCCTCTTCAAGTTTGCATAACTCTTTTGTCTATCTTGGGCTTCCTTTAGTTGATCTTGAATTAACTGAATCTTCTCTGGTGCCATTTGTACAATTTCTGAACCAACTAACTGTCTTTCCCTAACTTCATCCCAACAGACTGAAGTTCTACACTTCCTACCATACAGAGCTTCATAAGGTGCCATCTCCAAGCTAGAATGATAAGTGTTGTTATAGGCAAATTCCATCAAAGGTAGATGTTTATACCAGCTACCCTGTAATTCCATCACACAAGTTTGAAGCATGTCTTCTAATATCTGGATTATTCTCTCTAACTGACCATCAGTTTGGGGATGGAAAGTTGTACTAAATCTCAATTTAGTACCCAAAGCATGTTGTAAACTCAGCCAAAATCTAGATGTAAATCTTGGATCCCTGTCCGATACAATAGAAAATGGGACTCCATGCAATATGACCACTTCTCTGATGTAGATTTCAGCAAATTTATCTAATGAATAACTCACTTTCATAGGCAAGAAGTGAGCTGATTTAGTCAATCTGTCCACAATCACCCAAATAGCATCAGGTCCCTGCTAAGTCCTAGGCAATCCAATCACAAAATCCATCACGATATGCTCCCACTTCCATTCAGTAATAGGAAGAGGTTGAAATGTTCTTGCAGGATGTTGGTGTTCTGCTTTAACCTGTTGACAAACCAAACATCTAGCCACATATTCTGCAATGTCTTTCTTCATCCCTGACCACCAATAGTTGTCTTTTAAATTACGATAAATTTTGGTACTTCCTGGATGCATAACATAAACTAAATTGTGTGCTTCCTCCATTATCTCCCTTTTCAAAACTTCAATATTAGGTACACATAGCCTACCCCCATAAAGCAAAGTACCATCATCTGAAATCACAAAGTCTACCTTGTTACCCTGCTGGACTTGCTCCTTGATTTTCACCATTTATTCATCCTGACCCTGTGCCTCTTTAACTCTATTAATCAACACTAGTTAGATCTTTAAAGTAGCAAGCAATGCTCCTTTCTGACCCTGAACTAACTCCACATCCAGGGCTCTCAATTCAAGCATCAATGGAATTCTCATATAATGGATGTAAAATAAGTTACCTTATGACTTTCTGCTAAGCACATCTGCTACCACATTAGCTTTCCCTGGGTGATATTCAATAGTGAAGTCATCATCTTTTAAGAGCTAAATCCATCTTCTTTGCCTTAAGTTCATCTTATTCTGGCTTAGTATATACTTCAAACGTAAAGATCTGACACTTCTCACCATGCAAGTAATGCCTCCAAATCTTCAAAGCAAAAACAACTGTTGCTAGCTCTAGGTCGTGTGTAGGATAGTTCAACTCATATGGTCTCAAATATCAGGAAGCATATGCTACCATTTTACCCTATAAGATTAGCACACAACCCAAATAATTTCTAGATGCATCACTGTATACAATATATTCTAGCCCTATCACTAGGAGGGTCAACACTGATGCTGAAGTTAAACATGCCTTTCATTCATCAAAATTGTCTTAGCATTCTTCATTCCAGATAAACTTCACATTCTTCCTCAGCAATTTTATCAAAGGTGAAGCAATGATGGAGAAATTTTTCACAAACCTTCTATAGTAGCCTGCCAACCCCAAGAAACTACGCACCTCATGCACACTGGTAGGTGGTTTCCAACTAAGAATTGCTTCAATCTTCTTAGGATCAACATACACTCCCTCAGATAAGATAACATGTCCCAGAAATACCATTTTTTTAGCCAGAATTCACACTTGCTAAACTTGGCATACAATTGTTTATCCCTCAATGTTTGTAGCATAATTCTCAAATTCTCAGCATGCTCTTCCTTAGATCATGAATACACTAAAATATCATCAATGAACACAATGACAAAGTTATCCAGATAAGGCTTGAATACTTTATTCATTAAATCCATGAATGCGGTATGAGCATTAGTTAACCCGAATGGCATTACTAAAAATTCATAATGCACATATCGAGTTTTAAACGTTATTCTAGGCACATCTGCTATCTTAATCTTCAACTAGTGATACTCAGATCTCAAGTCAATCTTTGAAAATACTCTAGCTCCTTGTAACTGATCAAACAAATCATCAAAATGTGGCAATGGATACTTATTGTGTATAGTCATCTTATTCAACTGTCTATAATCAATACATAATCTCATTGTGCCATCCTTCTTCTTCACAAATAGAATTGGTGCTCCCCAAGGTGATACACTAGGCCTAATATAACCTTTATCAAGTAATTCTTATAATTGCACCTTTAACTCTTTTAATTCTGCTGGAGCCATTCTATATGGAGTTTGTGAAATAAGAGTTATCCCTAGCTGCAAATCAATACTAAACTCAAGCTCTCTATTAGGTGGCAACCCTGGAAGATCTTTAAAAATACATCTATAAACTTATTTACCACAGGAAGACTGTCAAGCTTTTTCCCCTCTTTTTTAGTCTTAATGATATATTCCAAGAATGCATTACACCCTTTTCTCATCATTCACCTGGCTGTAAGTGCTGAAACTATGGTATAATGCTCTGAAACTCTTTCACCTCTAAACACCAACTTTCCACTAGCAGGCATCTGAAACTCTACTTTCTTCTTGTAATAATCAATTAGTACTTGATATTTAATTAAGACATCAATGCCAAGAATCACATCAAACATCTGTAATGGTAATGGCATTAGATCTGCTTACAATTTATGACCCCTAAATTCTAGCTCATAACCCCAATAAACATGTTTACAAACCACTGATTTACCCACTTGCAAATCTATAACTAAACCCTGATCCATCACACTCTTTTCTTTTGGTATGCATGATGTGAATGATAATGCAATGAATGAATGAGTTGCAACCGGATCAATTAAAGCATAAGCATTCGCACCAAAGATCATCAACATACCAGAAATGACATCAAGTGATGAAGCTGCTTCTTATTGTGTCATTGCAAAAACCCTGGGCTATACTGAAGGTCTCTTTGTCTGACAAGGTTGAATAGGATGTGTCAATGTAGATGTACCACCCTCTCTGCTAACACTAACTCCTACACCTCTTCCTGTACCTCTACCAAATCCAAAATTTCTACCTCCTCTACCAATTGTGCTCTGGACTCCTCTACCAGTACCGGTGCCAAACTGTACAAGATTAGGATAATCCCTCCTAATATGCTCAGCTCCACCACACTCAAAGCACTGGATAGTCCTCTTCCTACAATCTACTCCCTCGTGTACATGACCACAAGTAGTACAAAGTGTAGTCCTTCTGAATGAGCTACTTGCACTAGCCACAGGTTGTCTCATAGAGCTTTGATTAAATTGAGAGGACTGTGGTCTGTAAGTGCCTGACCAAGTCTAAGGCCCTCTATTGCCTCTGAATCCTCCTATCTCTAATCTTTGTTGAGATATACAGTCTCCTTTACTGAATCCCTTTGGTTTTCCTGCCCAAACTGGAGCCTTAAACTTGCCCTTTTGCTCTATCTCCTCCCTTAACTTCTCTTTTTTTATTTCCTTCTCAACCCAGCCCCTGAAATGTTAGCCCTCATATAGTGATAGCTCATTCTTCAACACTGTCTATAAGCCCTCCTTAAATCTATACCACTTCTGAGGCTCAGATGGAAAGATGTCAGAAGCATATCTGTACAAATCTTCAAATTTATCAACATATTCTCTCACAGTCATACTTCCCTGTTTCAAGACAATGAACTCATTTTGCCTCTCTGCTTTGAATGCTTCAGTCAAATATTCTCTGTAAAATTCTGTCTTAAAAACATCCCAAGTTCACTGGTCCCCATGCAGCATTCTAACTCATGTAAACCAAACATCCGAGGTGTCATGTAGCAAACCATACACATTACTAACCTTTTATGCTTCTGTGAGCTCAAGTGTATTAAATGCTTTCTCTATTGCTTTTAGCCATTTATCTGCCTCTCTAGAATTAATGGAACCATGGAAATCAAAAGCCCCACACTTCTTGGCATGTTTAAATATATCACCAGGCTTTCTCCTCTATTCTTGGCCTGCTAACGTAGCAATAATAGTGTCTGTAAGTACTCTGGGATCAAGCTGCAAGATAGCCACAACATGGGGTGAGGGTGGTGGAGGTTGCTCGATAATAGGGTCCTAGCTTTAGATTCTAACTCAAGATTAGCACTGCCTCTAGGCTCTGCCCTATCACTACCCCGTTGGCCAACTCTTCCTTGTCTAGGTGGCCTACCATTGTTCCTTCTCGGCAGCATCCTATAAATATAATAAAAATATTTTCAATATTTCATCAAACTACAGCAAAAGCATAGTCTAAAGGACTATTTAACAAAGTTCTGATACTAAAACTGTCACACCTCATCTCACATAACCCGAGATAGACGTTTAAAATCAACCATTTAGTAAACTATTTAATTTAGTCAATTTATGTTATATTTGGAATTTCATTTGCTAAAAGAATTAAAAATAATCTCTTAGAAATGTTTGATACCATTCATGTAGAGTATTTAGGAGATAAAGAAAGTTTTGCAATTTAATATGTTTATGTACATAAACTAAAGTGTTAGATAATTAAATAGTAGAGAAAATTATATCTTCTTTTAAAACTAAATTCATATCCAGGTTTGAATATTAAAAACATAGTGGTAAACATCATTAAGATAGTGTAAAATATGTTTACAATAGTTATTTTACATATAGTCTAGCCACCATCGTTTAACATTAAAATACTAACATTCGCAACATATAAGAAATAAAGTTGAACAAAAAAAATACAAGGCTTCTCTAACAAGGATGTTGGCCAACCTTACTATCAAACTTCTATCTACACTCACTCAGCTTAAGCCACCCTCTAACAAGCCCTACTATCTGAAAAGTTTAGAAAATAGGGTAAAATGAGTACAAAATACTCAATGAATAGATATTTCAAGTAGAAAACAATTGGTTAAACCAAACTCAATAAACATCTCAAACAACATACTAAAGTAATTAAAAATAAATTATAATCCACATGAAATATCAAGGCCATTATTGTCTTCAAACTTACACAAAACTCATCTGAATAAAACATATACTTTTTTAATCATCAAAATAATCTTTCACATGTACTAACCTTCCCTACAATAAGCATCACAGTTTGCCCATAACATACAGGTCATCACAAGCATCACTCTCTAGGCACACTTGAAGGCTAACCCTTCAACTACATTAGCACAGAATAACCCTTCTTCCTTCACAGTCCTTCAATCAAGTGCCCTGTTGTTTATTGCACAATAACAATCAACACAATCTCAAATATGCATATATCACCCTAGCACATTCATACATCTCATAGAGGGTGGTAATACACAAAACCAAATACCATCAAATAAACAATCAAAATATTGTTAACAATTTTATAATTTGAAAAAGCATTCAAAATCCATATATTTCTCACCAAGATTCAAAAAAATAAAACTAGGTAGAATATAAACTCAATATATTCATCAAATAACTTAAATAATCTCAAATCAATTAAGAAACCAAATACAAAGAGTGTTAATCACTTAACTTGTATATTTGTAAACTTTGTTATTTCGAAGCTTAAATCTTAAACAAATAAATCAAGTTGTTACTAATCTAAGTTAAACCAAATTCAACATATCATTTCAAGCTCATATAATAACATCAAAATATTCATTTTTACTGCTTAATAAAAAGAGTAAAAAGGGCTTGAACATCTACTCACAAAATAGCCTTCAAAATAAACACAACTGATTCACTGAATTGTCTATTTTGCACCACCAACTTCCTTTCCTTTCCTAACACCTAAAATAAACAATTTATTCATAAATCATCAATATAATGATTCCACATATTGGTCTAACCATTCAGCCTGGACATGATATGCATACAATGCAACTATACTTAATTTTACAAATCAGATTCATACTCTCTAAAGGGGCTGTTTCAGACCCAACTTTGCAAAATTGCTTAGACCTTTAGGAATATCATTTTAAGATAAAATTTAAATCAATAATATATATA
>CATIWM010266734.1:0-16285 GCA_949671775.1 Mallotus repandus
TTATTACCCTGGGTGGCGACTCCTCATCTCCACGCCATGTCTTTGTGACAATGGTTAGTGTGTTCCCTAGAGCCCTGAGCTCAAACAGTGTCGCGGTTGCAATAAACTTGGGCGCGCGCTAAACCCCGCCGTCTACAGCTATTCTTTTCGTTGATATCATTATCTCTTCATTGTCTCCGTCTTCTAATTTTTTCACCATTTTCTATTTTTTCTACTAATATCATAATCTCTTCATTATTTTCATTACTAATTCATTTACTTTAACTGTCCAACTATTCATCTTTTCCATTAAATATAGTGTACATTATTTCATTATTCCTTTTTATTTTATTAGATTAAAAATTCTTAAATTTCTATTTATTTAATTAATTTAAAAACTTTTGAATTTCTATTTATTTAAGTCATTAATATATATCTACTTCAACTATCCAACTATTCATTTTCTATTAATTTTATGGTGTAAATTATTCAAATATTTCTATTTACTTTACTAAAATAAAAATTTTAAATTTTCTATTTATTTCATTTAAATTATTGCTAATATTTATGTCCCATTATTTTAAGATAAAAGTTATTATATCTATCACTATTATAAAAATATCTATTTTAATACTTATGATTCTATATTATTTTCAATATTTTACTCTCAATATCTTTATTTTTATCTTTATTTTTAAGAATTAAAGATAAATGAATAATTATTATAAAAAATTATTTTTAAATAGTTTTTTTAGAAATTTTATTTTAATATTTTTAAAAATATATGTAAATTAAATTATTTACTTTTTCCACACATCATATGAGCTAATGTCTAATTTCTTATGTTATTTGATGTGAAGATGTATAATTTAGTGGTATAAATATAGTATTTCCGTAAAAAGAAGAATTGGCGTTTAATACTTTCCACATAAAAAAGACATGCAATATTTTTATAAAAATTAAATGGCTAGTTAAGCTGATAAATATTTATATTGTTGTTTGTATATCTAGTTTAAAAATTTTAATATAGTAATTTATATTAACTTATATTGTCATATATTTGTCGGTGATGTTAAAAAAAAAATCAAATATTCAATTGCAACAAAAATATTCAAGTGTGTGTTGTGTGTATTTTGTACAATTTATAAAAATATATTTACACTGTATAATGTGGTGTTTTTCATTCATGAGAATCGGTGAGTGAACTGGTCCTTCGAGATTGTACATTAATTGTGGAGTCCGTATGTGTATTTGAATTATATGAATTAACATACTTTTACAAAATTATCATGGTTTTGTAAATAAATGTGTTATGTTCATAGCCCAATGTGTAGCATGTGTTTTGTACAATTAAAAAAATTCAACTTTAATAGGAGTGAGGAAAAGGATTATGATAATTTATCCACACTGCGGATCAAATTATATTATTTGTTTTTTCTAAATCAGGTTATTAGTTTAAAACTGGAATGAAGGTAAATTTTTCAGTTCCTAAACTTTTGGACCAAATCTAACACTTTAAACATTTACAGACACCTCTCTAATGTCTTACTTAAATTAATCTTTATTTTTTAACAAAAAGTTAAAAATTTTGAATTATATTTAGAATCGAAATTTTTATACCATGTAAGTTTAATTATCCGTCAATATTTTTAGTAATTTTAAAATAGATACATTTTATATTAATTTTATTTTTTAAATTATACTTAACATTCTAATTTATTTATAATAAAAACATAAATGCGTGTGTGCGTGCACACACATATATAAAATAAAAATATTTATGATATTTTAATCATTTAATAAATTAATTCTTATAATTAATTATCATGAAAAAATAGTTTAATCTTAATCTATTGTTATGTTTTTATTACTTTAAAATGAAAATTTTTAAAAGCAAATAATTTACATACATATTAAATTATACATTTATTTTTCTAAAATATAAATAAATTTGAATGTTTTTATATTTTCAAAATTAAATACAATGCATGAATATTAAAAATATATATTTTATGACAATTAAATTTATATATTTATATAATATATTATTAATTTATCAAATTTTATATGGTATAAACATATAGAGTTTTAAATATATTTTTAAAAAATTAATTTTTTATTTTTTATTATAATAGAGTCTAATTTATTTAATAAGTAAAACATTATAAAAACATTATGAAGGTTTTTATAAATATTTAGGAAGTGTTTCATTTACCTGTCAAAGAATAAGGAGGCCAATATAATTGTCAAAACTAATTTAACAACTTGATTAAATAGTTCATTAGCTAAATAGATTGACCCAAAAGATAATAAATGAGCTAACATGATCTTTCTTGAAAAGGTCACGAAGAAATTAACCATCATCCTTTTAAAATTTAAATTACAAAGAGTCATCCGTAAATAGTGTTCTTCTCTAGCATAATACTTTACTCTAAGTAATACATTTTCGTAAAAAACAAAATTTGTATATTTCAAAATATTGTTAAATAGTAGTACTATTATAATTTTTTATTTCAACGTTTATTTATTTTTTTATTTTTAAAATTTAAAATTATTGAAAATATACATTCATATTTCAATTTAAAATATTAAAATTAAAATAAGTGACTTAATTTTTTATTTGTAAAAAAATTAAAAAAAGTGATATAGTATCTAAATAGTAAAAAATGGTTGAGTTTAAAAATATAAATTTTTATGGATTAAAAGAAAATATTTTTTTATTAAAAATCTATATATTTATATTTATATATATATTAAATGTTGAGCTCTAAAATCATATTAAATGTTGAACTCTAAAATCATTAAATTCAAAATTTAACAAATGTCCCATCTCATATTTGAATATTCACTCTTAAAATTTTATGTGTAACACCATTATATTTTCTTATTTTCATGTAAAAAAATTTCAAAAATTCATTATTTAACTTATATTTGTATTGTACTCCATCTAAAATTCTACTTTTTGCAACTCCTGAAAATTGAATTATTTAATTACAGAAAAAAATAGATAAAATTTAATCAATCATGTAAGATTTAAATTTTATTTATTAAAGGGTTTGTATGAGGTTTAAATTCTATTTAGTAGAAGATGAGCTCAATCATATTGAGTTTGAATCTAAGAAGCATGGACACAGATATGAGATACGGATACGAGAATACGATGATTTTTAGAATTTAAGGACACGACACTAGTGGGACACACTTTATATATATATATATATATATATATATATTTATTTATTTATATTTATATTAGATATTTAAATTTCATGAAATTTTTATTTTATCACTTTAACTTTATTTTATAATAGAAAATAATACACATTTTATATACACATTTTCTATTATATAAAGATAATTTGTTAAAAAAAATAAAACTAGTGTGATAAAATAAAAACTTCATGAAATTTAAACACTTAATATAATAATTTAATTAATTATCTATAATTGTCATATACAAGGCAAACATAAAAAGTGACCAATTAAATTAAATATTAAATTATTAATAAATAAATTAAATTAAATTATTAATTAAATTAAATTATAAAAAAATAAAGCTAAAAAGTGTTATAAAAAAGTGTCCCGTCGTGTCCTGCCGTATAGGCTTTTGTCCCAGTTGTGTCGTAAAAAGAAAAAAATAATAAAAATATAGAGCCATATCGAACACGTATCAGACCATATCGGTGTCCAAAAAATGTCCGACACAGATATTCTACCCTATTTGAAGTGTCAGTGCTTCATAGGATTGAATCTATTCAACTTTATGGGTCACACCTTATATATATATATATAGCTTAAAAAAACCAATTTTTTTCAGTTAATTTTAAATTCGTAAATTTGTATTATTTTGTAAATTATGATGTTTATGCAAGCATCTGACATTTACATAATGTAAGTACATGTAAAAATTCAGGTTTAGTGTTGTCACGACCTGAACTGAAGGTACGTGACCGACAATAGAGAATGTAAATACATAAAATAACCGAAACTCGTAGTAAACCTTAGAAATTTTTCGTGAAATAAAAATAATACACTTAACAATAAATCATAATAAATGCACAATACTAAAAGTATAAAAAATATTCTTCAAATACAACATTTTAAACCAGGTAGAATCAGAATACATATAATATATATTTGAATTTACTATTGCTGTATCTAAAATTCAGTTACACGGTATACAAATTAAATTAACATACATAATGCAGCCAGTGAAGAACGAAATTGGTAAAGTCAATACTGGAGTCGAAGTCAACGAGTCCTTAAACAACTAGAAGTGCTCTTCACATCTGTCAGTCTAAACAAACTTGACATTCTTCTGAGTTAGCCTTGTTAAGTGTGCTGCAATCTTGGAGAAATCCTTCACAAATCTCCTGTAATAGCCTGCTTAACCCAGAAAATTTCTCACTTTGGTGACTGTTGTAGGTCTCGGCCATTCTACAATTGCTTCAATCTTCTTGGGATCCACTTGAATGATATCTTTAGATACCACGTGGCCTAAGAATGCCACTTGACCCAACCAAAACTCGCATTTTGAGAATTTGGCATACAATTAATGTTCCCTCAAGGTCTGAAGCACAAACCTCAAATGCCTTGCATGTTCCTCCTTACTTCTTGAATATACCAAGATATCATCAATAAAGACAATCACAAATCGGTCCAAGAATGGCCTAAACACCCGATTCATCAAGTCCATAAAGGCTGCTAGAGCATCGGTCAACCCAAAGGACATCACAAAAAAATCATAATGGCCATATCTCGTCTGAAATGCAGTCTTAGGTACATCTCCATTCCTAATTCTTAACTGATGATACCCTCACCTCAAGTCAATCTTAGAAAAATATTGAGCTCCCTGAAGCTAATCAAATAAGTCATCAATCCTTGGGAGAGGATATTTGTTCTTGATGGTGACCTTGTTCAACTGTCTATAGTCGATATAAAGTCGAAGACTACCATCTTTCTTCTTCATAAATAACACCGGTGCACTCCAAGGAGATATGCTAGGTCTGATAAAACCCTTATCAAGTAACTCTTGCAACTGCTCATAAAGATCTTTCAACTCTACAGGCGTCATTTTGTAAAGTGGCATAGAGATAGGATTTGTACCAGGTACAACATCGATACAGAATTCTATCTCTCTGTCTTATGGCAATCCTGGTAATTCTTCAGGAAAAACATCAGGAAACTCGTACACCACTAGCACCTTCTCAACTGTTCCTATATCCACCTTTGTATCTCTGACCACAGCTAAATAGCCTTTACATCCTCTACTAAGCATCTTTCTAGCTGTGATAGTAGAAATAAAATTCTGAGGTATTGAACTCTTATCGCCTCTGAATCGAAACTCTTCATCATTAGGGATTCTGAAAATCACTACCTTATCTCGTAATCCAACGTGGCATAGTGTTAAGCTAACCAATCCATCCCCAAGATCACATCGAAATCAATTACATCCAATAATACTAAGTCTGCAAGAAACTTTTTACCTTCCACCAACATGGGACAAGAGGAAAGAATATGTCTGTCTCCAACTTGTCACTAAGTGGAGTAGCTACGGACAAGGGAAATAACAATTTGGATGGTTGCCACTCCATCCCTGAAGCAAAGACAGGCGAAACAAAAGAGTACGATGCATCAGGATCAAATAAAACTCTAGCCTCAAAAGAAAACACTGAGAGAGTACTTGATACCACCGCATTAGATGCCTGAGCATCCTAAGGAGTCAGAGTGAACACCCTAGCCTGTCCATGGCCAGCTTGCTAAGAACTAGAAGGTTGAGTGAATCCTCTACCACTCGATCTACCCCTATAACTACCTCCTGAACCATGGCCCTGCTAGCCCACAAACTGAGTCGGCCTCTATTGAGGGTGCATAAGTGCTTGGTAGGGTTGATGCACCTGCTAAAATGGCTAAGCAACTGAAGATGAAGATCCCTGGGCATAAGAAGACTGATACCTAGTGTTATGATAAGCTCCAGCAAGATGTCCAATTTGCCCACATCTGAAGCAGGCTCCAGTCAGCAAATGGCATGGCCCCTGATGTACTCAGCCATAAGTATGGCATGCACTAGGCCCCGAGCCTAAACTACCATACCCAGAGCTCTGATTACTACTACCACTGCTGGCTCCAGGTCTGAATCTTAGAGGTCTACTACTCTGTCTGCTATGTGTGCCAGTCTTATGTGCCCGATTACTTCGATAACCCTGCTGTGAAGTGCCCGCAGTCTGAATACCAATACTGCCCATTTGAAACACAGGCTGTTGAATTCTTTGTGTCATAACTACTTTACTGCTGCTACTAGTAGAAGGGTCAGGAATGGTGCCATACATAATATGGCGTCTCTCTAGCTGTCGAGCCTCCTCAATAACACTGTACAACATCTGATCTCTAGTCTGGATACTGATGTAGGCTACACATAAACCAGTCATAAATAACTCTACTGCTCTCTTATCATCCTATATCACATCTAGAGCATGATGACCCAATCTGAGGAACTCATGGGTGTACTCTATAATTGACCGATCACCTTTACTTATGTGCAGTAGTTGCCATCTGTAGTTATCGCTCATTGATACTAGATAAAAGTACCTCAGAAACTACCCCGTAAAGTCTAACCAAGTCATCGTAGTCATGCGGGGCTGAATGGACTACATGAACCAATCCCGAGCTGCGGCCTAAACAGATAACTCCACAACCATAATCCGCTGATAATCTCTGTAGCCTGTCCGAGTTCTGACCTTGATAGTATTAAGAAAATCCAATGCATCTCCTGTGCCATCAAAAGAAACTCTTCCCACTCGGGAATACAATAATGTTGCGTCTGCATTGGACATCCCTTGATTCCTCTGTTGAAGCATCTGCTGAACTAAAGGCATGACTTGATTCAGAGCTGCCAAGCCTTGGTTGATGCCTGCCATTCCAGCTGCAAAAGCTGTAGGATCAACCTCAGGAATTCCTTGTCCTATATACTGCTTTTATTCTTGCATCTGAAATGCTTCTACTCTACCCCTACCCCTACCCCTTCCTTTACGTCGAGGAGCAAGGGGAGGAACTTCATCATGTACAGACTGCTCATCATCATTATACGCTGCCTCGGTAGCAGGAGCATTTCACTCTCTCCTTCTCATTCTGAAAAGACAAAACCAAACTAAATTCAAAACACAACAAAGAACAGACATAACATAGAAGCCTATAAACAACGAGGACAACAATCGACATTTATTAACCTAATTACCACAGTAGTTCAAGAAAAACATAACTCAAAGGTCAGTAGAGCTGAAAATAAAACATGGGCTCTGATAGCAACTTTGTCATGACCCGAACTGAAGGTACGTGACCGGCACTAGGGAATGAGAATACATAAAGTAACAAAAACTCGTAGTAAGCCTTAGAAATTTTTCACAAAATAAAAATAATACGCTTAATAATAAATCATAATAAATGCACAATACTAAAAACATAAAACAATATTCTTCAAATACAATATTTCAAATCAGGTAAAATCAGAATACCGATAATATATATTTGAATTTACTACTACGGTGTCTAGAATTCAGTTACACAGTATACAAATCAAAATAACATACATAATATAGCTGGTGAAGAACAAACTCAGCGCAAATGGGGGATACTAGCAGACAAACTGTGAGGTCCTGAAAAAAATAAGTTGAAGGGAATCAGACCTCACTGAGTGAATCAATTTTATAAAATGTATGCTGGTTTAAAACCATTTATTAAAACCCCTTTTTAAAACAAAACAAAATAAAAATAATTATAATTATTAAAATCATTTACTTTTCTCGATAATATTTATATAAAGTCTCTTTAAAACTTTTTAAATCAATTTAATATAAAATCCTCGTACAAAAATATTTAAAATAATCATTTTGGTGGAAAACTGATAGAACACCTAAACCATTATTCTACTAGCCTTTCGGCTCTCTTTAATCCAAGTGACTGTCGTCCCGAGAGTAAGCTCAACCGAGTTACTGCCACAGTCATTTCACTTATTCCATATTATGTCTTGAGAGCAAGCTCAACCGAGTTATATCCCTTTTTACCGGCCCAAGAGCACTAGCTCCACCGAACTCTAACCATTCACATATTAATCACATACCGAGATCTTGCCAGTGCGCACGTGGTCTTAGTGACACCCACTAGGTAGCATGTTCTACCATTATCTCCAAATCAATTCAAATTATAAATAATTAAATAAAGTGAATAAATCATTAAATAACGAATAAATAAATGAATAAATAAATAAATAAAAGGTAACGAAATAATTTTCCTTTAAATATGCTTTCAATTATTATTCATAAATCAATCATATAGTCATTTTTTTATTATTTTTAATTGCTAAAAAAATATATTGAAACACACACAACACACATTTCATAAAATTAGCTCACATGTTGAGAGTGTAGGGCGACGCGTTCTCTGTTGCCCTGGTGCTACAGCTCGTGCCCTGGAGTTCTCTAAAATAAATAATATTTATTTAAAATATGCTCATAGGATAAAATAATTAAATTCATGAGATTCTCAAAAATTAATAAAATTATGAAATGAAAGAATTAATTCGATCTAAGACACAATGCTAAACAAACTTAGAATTTCACGGATACCGATGTTACATTTTACGAGAAATCTACCAAAAATTTGGCAGAATCTCCCTTGTAAAATGGACACCCTTCTACTAAAAGTAGAGTCATTCCTGCACAAAAAATACTTCTATTCACCACACAGTATCAAACTTGGATCGGACTCCCAAACTACACACAAATTTCCGACCGAGATCATCAACAACACTACCACAATATATATATATATATTTGAGTTATAAAAATATATAAATTAATTTTATAAAAATTAATCGGACTGTTTGAATAATAATTTCTTTTAAATAATTATCATATACAAAAACCCAATTTTTGTTTAAACTATTAATATTTCTCATTTAATATATATATATATATATATATACACTTAAAATTTAATATTTGTAAAATTCTGAAAAATTCATAAAAATATATTTTAACTCTAAATATAATTAAATCATCAAATAATTAAATACTATAATATTTATATACATTTACTTTATTTCCGGAAATTAATCTAAAATCAACAAACTATAAAAAATACTAATTTAGCTAATAAAATTAATTTATACCTTCTAATAATCAAAATTATCATTATACATGTTAATTAACTATAAATTTACCAAAAATCAATTAAAAATCAAATTACACAATTTTCTCAAAAATTTATATTTTTCACATATAAATTCCAAATTATCTATAATTAATTTTACAAAATTTCCTTCATTAACATTACTCCAAATAATATATAGTATTTATTAAAATTATCAAAATTTTTGGGTTCAGAATAGTAACCCAAACCAAAAATTCTAAAAAATAAAAATAAATCCGAAAAATATAAAAAAAATATATTTGCATAGCATTCAATCTCTACATCAACTTCTCTACTTAACATTAAGCCCAATTCTCACTTAATTAACCAAAAATTAACAAAAACTCAAAAATGAATTTACCTCGTTTTAAGTCGATCCGGAAGGAGATCAAAGAAACCGAAAGTAGATTCAAGAAGCTTGGAAGATGAAGAACGCGTAGGTACCAATAACTTGACTGGAGCTCATCGGAGTCATCGTCGGAGCTACCAAAATCCGGCCAGGAAAGGAAGAAGAAGGTGGAGGAAGCGCTTGCCGACTAAGGGAGAGCTGAATGGCGGTGGTCCGGCGTGCTCGAGGTGGTCATGCGGTGTTGAAAGCGGGGAGGCAGTGTGCTCCATGGGAGAAAAAGAAAGAATAAGAAGAAGAAGAAAAAAATGAAAAAAGGAAAAGAAAAAAAAAACAAATTTTGTATGTATATATATGTATATTTTATAATATAACACTACTTTAAATCCTCACCACAAATCTCTACACTTTATATATATATAGACACAATTAATTCACTCTTAATTTTTCAAATATATATATATATATACTCTAAATTTAAATAATTTTTTTTATTAACCAAATATTTTTAACATCAATTTAATAAAATAATTAAACTTAATAATTTCTACTTAATAATAATAAAATAAAATTCACATTTAAATTCTTAATTAATTTCATTAATAAATATTAAAATTCGGATGTTTATAAGTTTCTCCTTAATTTGAATTTTTTTAATGTTATTACTGGTATGTGGGTATTGCAGACCTCCGTAATTACTTTTACAAAATATCACTTATATTGTGTTGGCATTATTTTATAAATATCTTGACATAATATGTTTAAATATCTACAGCTCTAATAAAGAACATTCATTGAGAAGCTTTTTGGAAAGCCCTGGTGGTTGGCCGATTCCCAATGAGCTTAGGCACTACAGGTTTTTGTTTAGATTTCTTGCTTGAGACCGATTGCCATGAGCCTTCTTACTTAACTTGTTCAGCCCAAGATTGATTACACACCAATTTGAGCTCTTTTGCAGTGTCTGAATTTAATTCTTTCGAATAAGATGGTGGAGCATAAATTAACGGAAGACCAATGTTTCCTTCAACTTAATCATTCGCCACTGGAACATCAACAGTGTGCCAATAACCTAGTGATTTGCCATCCGCAGGAGGCAAGTCGATTTGAGGTGTAACATCTGAATTAGCAAAATTGGCATTGGCTAGGCTTTGCACTAGAGAATCAGGGACATTAGTATTAATGTGTTGCCCTGTCAATATGTAAAGGAATTTCAATTTTTTGGGTAATGTCAGATAAAATCTGAGCATCCCATAAGTCCTATGGCAGTCTATGGAACTTGACCTATAATTGGGTAATGGATGATTTTTCTTTGAAAGGATCAAAACCTGGAACCCATCTTTGCAAACGTAAAATACCAGACTTGAGAATTAGGGAGCCTTGTCCCACACTAGATCTTTGTCTTGTGCCGAAGATAATAAACCATGGTAAAATCCACGTCCAAGCGAAATCAAACGCCAATTCTGAATACCACATATAGAAGCCAACCGATCCTTAAGTTTAGAGAGAGCCCAAGGAGAATCTCCTTTATTGAGAATAATTCTAGCGATAAGTGAATGTTGAAAGAGATCCATCCATTTTTTATAAATGTGAGAATTGATTTTAACTACGTGATACGATCCTGATATAGTCAGCAGCCTGAGGAACCAATAGAGTTGGAGTAACAAGCGAAGTGTACGTCATTTTTGTGTTGTTTTCAATTGGAGGATTAGGGTATCCTCGGAAACATGGCAGGGCAAACCAAAGTTTTTGGAAGAGAAGAGGTCTGCATGGTGTCAAGGGGTAGCATTTTGTAATCAAAGGGGTATTTTAGACATTTCATAATTATTTTACTTTATGTAATTATAGAGGAGTGATGGTTGGAACATTATGATGTCTCCTCCTACCACAGGCCATTGTTCTCCTTATGCTCTTTAGGGGGGAGTGACTAGTCATCAAAGGCCTAGGGCCAGAGATCTAGGCACTATAGATGTTGGGTGTGTGCACTTCTCTTGGGTAGGTTCCCCCCTGCCTACACCTTTGGGGAGCACAGTGTCTGAATCGATGTATTGCTTTCTATGATGAATAACATAAGTAGCCCCATTATCTTCTTATAGTGTGCCTTGTCGATTGCGCTTGTGATTGTTGCCTTGCTCTTGCCCATTGGGCTATTATGCTGGCTTTGCATATCTTGACTCGAATACTAATATATTTTTCCTTGTGCTTACAGAATTACTAATTTGTCCCTGAGGCTGGCTTGTTAGAAGGTGTTCTAGACAAGCGCCGCACGACCCCTTTTTGTGAAGCTTTTGCGGGCCCGTGACATTTGGTATTAGAGCTTTCTTTGCTCTTCAATAATGGCCGCAGTGGCCAAAGTGAACAATACTAAAAATGCATGCATTGAGGCGCTAGAGAAAAGGGTTGAGGCACTTAAGGTTGCGGTAACCCAAGTGCGTCCACTTGAGAATGTGTTGAATAAAATTGAATTGCTTAATGCTGCGGTAGCGAAAGCAAATGTTATTGAGAATATTGTGAAGAGAGTAGAGACTCTCGAGCCAGTGTTGGCTAAATTGTTTTCTCTCGAGGGGCGGCCAATAGAGCTTAAAGTGCCCTCTCGTGCAAACCCGTCGGGGAGAGGGGATATTGATGTGTTAAAAGATCGGCTAGAGAGCCTGGTGACTCGGGTGGAGACCCTTGAGAAATCACCCCATGATATTATTGAAAATCAAAAGAGCCTTGGTGAAGGTTTCGATGCTTTGAGTGAGGACGCCAAGGAAGCTTTCCAATCCTTGTGTCAAGAGTTACAAATAGTGCAGGGGAAGGTTGAAGAATTGAATAATTCGGGGGGCTTGAGAGCTACACCCTTGGGAAGAACTAAGATTCTTGAACCAACCCCATTCAAAGGGGCCTGAGATTCAAACATGGAACTCTATTTTGAAGCAATAAAAATAGATTCTAATGAACAACGATTAAGGCTTGCTCCCATGTACCTGGCTGACGATACTAAACTTTGGTGGCGGACTAAGGTGGAGGAAATAAGGGCAGGTAGGTTCCTTGTGGATGGTTAGGACAATTTTAAACAAGAGCTAAAAGCTCAATTCTACCCTGAAAATGTGGGATTTAACACTTGTGCTTAGTTAGATGAATTGAAACATATCGTTTCTATTCGAGACTATGTCAGGCAATTTTTGGCATTGATTCTCAATGTACCAGATATGGCTGAGGCAGATAAAGTTCATCGTTTCATGACTGGATTGAAACCTTGGGCTAAGAAAGAGCTTCAAAGGCGAGGGGTAAAAGATATTAAGACTGCTATCTCGACAGCTGAAAGTCTGGATGACTATGCGGAGAGTGGCAGTAAAAGAAAGTTCAACTCAGTCATAGAGGGAGATAACCCTACCACTACCAAATGGCCAAGAAATTTCCAAGGAAACACACAGCGACCTGGGAATTCGGAGCATAGAAATTAGAATTTCTGTGGGATGGAAAAGAGATTTAATAATACTGGAGGGGGAGATAGAAATTACTCAAACTTTCGTGACAGAAATTTTGGGCAACAACAAATAAAGTCCTCAAGTTTTGAAAAGCCTGTAGGGAGGGGCACCCCCAAGTATTAAGTGCTTTTTGTGTAGTGGACCTCACCGGGTGGCAGAATGCCCTCAGTGAGCAGCTTTGAATGCTATCAGGGCCTTACAATAGGAAGAAATGAAAGAATGTCCTCAGGAGAAAGAGGAAGAGGAACCGGCCATGATGGGAGCTCTTAGATTCTTGAATGCCTTGGATAGACAGATGGAACAACCAAAGGCTAAAAGAACTAGGGGCTTATTGTATGTTGACTTCACTATACGGGGAAAAGTTATTCGAACTCTCCTAGATACGGGAGCTACAGACAACTTTATGACAGATAAAGTGGCCACTCGACTAGGGCTCAAAGTGGAGAAGGATGTGGGGAAAATGAAAGTCGTGCAACCTAGAGAAACGGCTAGTATAGCTCGAGATGTACCATGTAAATTGGGATCATGGAGTGGGAACGTGTTATTCACAATAGCTCCAATGGATGACTTTGATGTTGTCCTAGGGCTAGATTTCCTAGACCAAACTAGAGCTTTCCCCATTCCTTCAACCAATTACCTGTTGATGATAGGAGAAAGCCCGTGTGTAATCCCGGTTACGATGAGCCCAATTTATGAAAAGAAGATGTTATCAGCCATAAAGTTTAAGAATGGGATAAAGAAAGGTAAGAAAACATACGTAGCAATTCCGTTTGAGATAGAGAGCCAGCTAGATAAGGAGACTCCAGAGCAACTAAAAGCAGTTTTAGTTGAATATGGTGATGTGATGCCCACCAAGCTGCCTCAAACTCTACCTCCGAGAAGGGGAATTGATCATGAAATAGAATTGCTCCCAGGAATAAAGCCTCCTGCAAGAGCCCCTTATAGAATGGCTTCTCCAGAACTAGCTGAGCTGAGGAAGGAGTTAGATGAGTCACTTGAAGTAGGATTCATTCGTCCTTCCAAGGCCCCCTTTGGTGCTCCGGTACTTTTCCAAAAGAAATGGGATTGGAGTTTGTGGCTGTGCGTGGATTATCGAGCTCTGAATAAAATCACTGTAAGGAACAAATATCCCATCCCACTTGTAGCCGATCTTTTTGATCAATTGGGACAGGCAAAGTACTTTAGCAAGTTGGATTTGAGATCCGGGTATCATCAAGTTCGTGTTGCAGAAGGGGATAAACCAAAAACTACATGTGTAACTCGGTATGGTGCAATTGAATTTCTTGTTATGCCTTTTGGACTAACCAATGCTCCTGCTACTTTTTGTACTCTTATGAACCAGGTGTTTCATAATTACTTGGATAAGTTTGTGGTGGTATACCTGGATGACATTGTGGTTTACAGCGCCACCCTAGCAGAACATGAAGAGCATCTCCGCCTAGTTTTTAAAAAATTAAGGCAGAACCAACTATATATAAAGTGGGAGAAATGTGCCTTCGGGCAAACCACCATAAAGTTCTTGGGGTACGTCGTTGAACAAGGTCACATCCGCATGGATCCTGGGAAAGTGAAAGCAATTCAAGAATGGAAAACACCCATGAGCCTCACAGAACTCCGTTCCTTTTTAAGACTTGCCAACTACTATAGGCGGTTCATAAAAGGGTACTCGGAGAAGGTACTTCTATTAACAGAGTTGCTGAAAAAGACCACTAGTTGGGAGTGGACTAGCAGTTGTCAAGGAGCATTTGAGGAGGTGAAGAAGTTGCTTCTTGAAGACCCAGTACTTGCTATGCCGGACATGTTGAAACCTTTTGAAGTGCAAATAGATGCTTCGGACTTTGCTCTTGGTGGGGTACTAATGCAAGATAACCATCCTATAGCCTTTGAAAGCAGAAAATTAAGCGAAGCAGAACGTCGATACACGACTCATGAGAAAGAGCTGCTAGCAATCCTTCATTGCTTGCGAACATGAAGACATTATCTGTTGGGGTCAAAGTTTGTGGTGAGAATAGATAACACTGCAGTCAGCCATTTCCTAACCCAACCAAAGTTAAACCCAAGGCAAGCTCGTTGGTAGGAACATCTGGCTGAGTTTGATTTCCACCTGGAGTATAGGCTTAGGAAGAATAATAATGTGGCAAATGCATTAAGCTGAAAGTCAGATTTAGCTATGGTGAAACAATTAGCTCATCTTTATATGAGTCGAGTTGCAACCTCCATCCAGGACCAGATTAAGCAGAATTTGGGCAAAGATCCACAAGTTGTTGCTTTAATCAACCTGGCCAAACAAGGGAAGACCAGACAGTTTGTATAGGAAAATGATCTATTGGTGGCAAATAGGTTTCAGTTGTATGTTCCTAGAATCGAGAATCTAAGGAAGTTGTTACTCCAAGAGTGTCATGATACATTATGGGCAGGTCATCCTGGATGGCAGCGAACATTGGCCCTTCTAACACAGAATTACTACTGGCCCAAAATGGAAGACGATGTGAGAATGTACACAAAGACCTGCCTAACCTGTCAACAGGATAAATCCGATAGATAAAAGACTGCGGGTTGTTGGAACCTTTGCCAATGCCCAACCGGCCTTGGGAGAGTGTGTCATTGGATTTCATTACTGGCTTATCACGAGTGCGGGGGTATGATTCCATTCTGGTTGTGGTCGATCGATTTTCTAAATATGCCACCTTTATACCAATGCCGAAATTCAGCTCTTCAGAAGACACAGCTAGGGCCTTTTTCAAACATGTGGTGAAGTATTGGGGAGTGCCTAAAAGCATAGTCAGCGACCGAGATGGGCGATTTTTAGGAACTTTTTGGGCAGGGCTCTTTCATCTCCTAGGCTCACGCCTTGACATGTCAACTACCTACCACCCCCAGACAGATGGTCAAACAGAGAGATTCAACAGTCTCTTGGAGGAATATCTAAGACACTTTATTAGCTCAAGTCAAAAGAACTGGGCATCGTTGTTGGATGTGGCACAATTTTGTTTTAATTCACAAAAAAGCTCTAGTACTAACAAAAGTCCTTTTGAGATTGTTATAGGACAGCAGCGTCAGTACTACACTCTTTGGAGGGGCCATATAAAGGGAGAAACCCAAAAGCCTACAATTTTTTCAAAGAATGGCGGCAAAATGAAAAGATAGCTCAAGCACACTTGGCGAGAGCAGCACAAAGAATGAAGTACTGGGCGGACCAGAAGCGCAGGCCACAGGAGTTCCAGGTTAGAGACAGGGTGTTGATAAAGCTACTTCCAGAGCAAGTTCATTTGCGCAACAAAGACAGAAGATTGCTGAGGAGATT
>CATIWM010266821.1:0-61070 GCA_949671775.1 Mallotus repandus
TATTAAATTATTTTTAATTTAATCTTTACTATTATTTTAATGTGAATTTGACTTATGTCTATATAAATACTTAAACAAAATAAAAAGTATTAAGTTTACTAAATTTTATTAAAGATGATTTGAAAAGTGTAAAAGAGTAAACTTTAGTGTCCATCTCGAGCTATGTAAGACGAGATGAGATACTAACCATCCACCTGGGGCTTCGTGAGTTGGGGTGTGACAATTTTAGTATCAGAGCATTATTTACCCACTTCCCTATTTACATAGTATTGAGTCTTGATTTTCCATAAAAAAAAATTTCAAATAAATATTCTTTACATTATTTGTTATTCATAAATTTCAAGTTTTGAAAATGATATTTTAATTGATGATATATATGTTTGAATTTTTAATTTTTTTTAAAGGGATGCCATCAAGGAGAGGATGAGACAGATGTCCTCAATGAGAGCAAGTTGTTGGCCAACGGGGTAGAGTTAAGATTGATTCTAGTGGTACCACTATGAGCTAGAGTTAGAGTTCTAATAAATAATTATCTATGTATTTTAAGTAAAGTTTAAGTTTGGATGTCTCCCTTAAAGCCTAAGTTTGATGGATTCTATAGACACTGATGAGAATAAAATAGTTGTTTAAGTCATATCTGAAGTTTTATAACTCCAAATGGGGTGCCATTTAATCCTATAAAAACTTTGAGATGTGACTAACAAAATTAATAGAAGTAGAGGAAGCTTAATTTTGCTGTTTTGATGGCCAATTTTAATTATACTTTTATTGCTTAGTTTTGTTGACAGTTTGACCCTGGTGGATTATTTTTTATGTCTCTCCTTCTACACATATCCAAAAGATGTTTCAATTGAGTTTCTTCCTCTATAACTATATCTACAAATACTAACTTATACTTAAATTCATTGTATGTAAATATAATGCATAATGAATGCAGATGTACTTATAATTGGGGTACGGGTGTGACACTTAAGCCTCCAAGGGATCAACTAAATGGTCAAAAGATATTCACTTAACCAAGGATTACAGAACTAGACAAAGGTCTATGTGTTTCCCCTTCTCTTAACAAATAATTTATTATACATATATATCCTGATTTAGTGAGGACAGCCCAAGTGAGACTTTGAGATACAAGACTAGGTTCACATTTTTTTTTTCAAAACACTTAATTTAGTTATTTAAATTTTATTTCATAAACTCTATTCACGAAATTCAGCAACAAATCCAATGATGTACAACAACAAATTAACCAAAATAAAGACATGAAGTTCATAGGATTTCAAGGAATCAACATGACATGATTCAAGGGAAGGTTGTATAACCAGAATTCACAAAAACAATACGGAAAATAATAAACTTTCAAACCAAACCAGAAATTGGAATTCAGCAAAGAAGAGTAGTGCCAAGTACACTGAATTCTAGCAAACAACAAGGACTTTAAGGAAAACTTTCATATCGATGCAAAAAGAGAAATTGGGGGGGGGGGGGGGGGTGTTCACTCACCTTTACTTCTAGCTCCTGATTTTCTTTCCCTCACTGCTTTAATAAACTCTTTCCTATGTCCCCAATCAGCTCCTATTTAATCACAGAACTCCATCCTTTCTTTCTTTCTTTTTCTTCAATTGCCTCTGTTTTCTTCTTGATCTTTGGCTTTAATACAAGGAAGCTACAACTGCTTGCCTTTAAAGGAAGAATCAAGTGGCTAGGACTCTCTTTCTCCTACATTCACACTGGTTGCCATCAGGATCGCTGCTCACTCTCACCTCCTTGCTTTGCTTTCCCTTACGTGTTTCTTTTTTTTTAATGTTAAAAAATGGGAATAGCAGCTTAGGGGAGTTTCTTTTCACTGAGTTTTGATGAGTCATGCCCAAACCTTCTCCAGATGCTGCCACCTCATATTTTCCTTTTTTTTTACACCCTCAATTTATTTTCTTACAATTTCATCCTTATTTCTAAGCTTTAAATTTGTATCCATTTAATCCTAAACTATTTCTAATTTATAACACATATACATATATTTATGCAAAATTATTATTTTCATATATAGATGTTTATTTTAATTTATTTATAAATTTTATATTTTTATGTATTCGGAACACGAACGTGACTATATATATATTCTTTTAAAATATGATGAAAATTTTTTATAATTTATTTAAAATATATTTCAAAATTTAAATATGTTTATACTGTTCAATAAATAAATTTATAAATGAATCATTATTAATTGTTTTATCACTAAATGTAAAAATTAAAATATATGATTCCGTTTTGTGTTTTGTCGGATTATGTTTGCTACTAGTTGTGTAGACAATCTGATTTGTTTTTTATTATTTTTTATAATCTACATTTTAAAAAAAAAAGAGTATAAGTTTAATAATTGATACATGGACTATAAATTTTTTTTTATTTAGAGTTTAATTTTATGTGTATCTCGCAGCGAAACGCGAGTAACTTTTCTCGTAATAATAATAATATTCGAATTCCCGATTGAGTAATAATGGGCTTGGCAGTTTAGCCATAAGCCCAAGCTATAGTTGGATTTTGAAGGGCCGGAAGAAGTCTTAGTCGCGTCCATGATTTAAGGGCAACAACGTTAACGAAGAACCAGATGAGCTTAAACAACACGTGTACAAGGTAGAAGCAATCGACGAGGATGAACGCCACGTGGCATAAATGAGCATATACACATGCACAAAGTTACAGACACCACCTTCAACGAATCAACGTATAACACAACACAAAGGTGCCGCTATTTAAGCATATATGATCCTATCTATTAGGTGGCGATTATTGTTTTTGAACGATTCTTCATTGAAAGCTTGCTTCTTTCTTCTCTGTAAGATCTCTTTTTAGTACCCTTTTAGTTCTTCTTCTTAATTATGATCATACCATTTCTTTATTATCTTCTAAGTATTTTGTATGATTTCTGGTTAAAAATGGTGGCTTGTAGTGAAGTTCATGGTATTGGATAGGGGCTTTTGCATTTTGGTGTTTAATTGGGTGGTTTTATTTTGTGTTATTTTTTCATTTTGTATCTAAGTGTTGAAGATTAGACCATGTCATTGAACTTTTCATCTTGTTGAGAAGCTTATTAATTGATCACTGAGCTCTTACTTAATATCTTATTTGAGAGAGAGATTATATGATATGATACGATATGATTGGTACTTAAAGAGTTCTGAGATTCTTGATGGCATCATATATGATTGTTGTTGCTATAAATTTTGTATCATACATCCTAAATAATTTGCTGTAGTTGTGCAATTTTTGAGTAAATTTTGCTCTTCCATGTTGCCTGTTAATTTGGGCTCAATCTTTGACCAAGTTTAGATTGTCATAGTTGCTTGGATATGTGCATTATTGGTTTTGATAACCACCAGCAAGAAAAGCTGGTATGCTTTCCCTTAATTTCTGTTTTTGTCTCTGTTTTCAACAGGCTAATTTCATATTAGGAAGACAAAAAACAAAGAAGAACAGTACTACCACTTTTAAGGAGAAATGTCAGGTGTATCTCTTGCTACCGAGCCGAGAAATGAGCCTTCGGATTCCACGAATAAAGGAACAAAATTACAGCCATCGCTTCTCAACAACAAGGAGCAGACATTGATGGGAGGTATAATGGGATCGTTGCGCGTAATAGAACTTCAACTGGTTGCTTTTATAATGGTCTTTTCTGCTAGTGGGCTTGTGCCACTCCTTGATTTAGTGTTCCCTGCCTTCGCTTCAGCATATCTTTTAGTACTCGCTCGATTTTTTTTCCCTTCACGTAGGCGAGTCAGCTCTAGTTCCCAAGAGATTTTCCAAGGAAGTAGATTATTTAGGTTGTATGTATTTGTAGGAACCTCTGTAGGGCTGTTTTTGCCGCTGGCATATGTGTTGGGTGGATTTGCAAGGGGTGATGATCACGCAGTCCGGTCTGCAACGCCTCACTTGTTCCTGCTCTCATTTCAGATACTTACTGAGAACATAATTAGTGGGCTGTCGTTGTTCTCACCACCAGTGAGAGCATTCGTACCAATGCTGTACACAGTTCGGAGGATCTTCGTTATTATTGATTGGATGCATGATGTTTGGATTAACAAGGCTTTACCAGCTAATGCCCATGTCAAGGTAATTGACTCTGAAGTAGTTCTAGTTCACAATTTGGTATCAAGTTTGGTGAAATGTGAATTAGCTAATTGAAGTTTTAATTATGTATGAAATGTGAATTAGCTAATTGAAGTTTTAATTATGTATATTGGCTTTGCAGGATATTGCATGGTATTGGTTTGGAAGGAGCTTGGCAACAGCTAATTTGTTATATTTCTCGATCAACCTTTTCGGGTTTTTGATTCCTCATTTCCTTCCTCGAGCATTTCAGAAGTATTTCCAGGAAACAGACGAAACTCATTGGAAGATGGCAGAGGACAAGCGCTCCGACAGTGCTAACAAATCTCAACCAACAGATAAGAAAGCTGACTAGCTTAACCGTTTTTAGTATAGCTTTTTCATTTGAATGACGGTTTGTTTGAAAAGAACCCATGTTTCGTAGAGAGCAGCATCTGAACACTTCCCTATTTTGTAACTTTTAATAGTTTGCAATTTTGTTTGCAGATCTTTTTTGTGAATTCTCCCTTCCCTTGTTTGTTGTGTTTAACCAATCAATGTTGCTATTCCAAGTGCATGAAACTTTTTGTTTCTTGTATTTTTTTGCTAAATAATTTGATAATTCAGCCTTCGACTGTTGTAATGTAGGTTGAATTAATAAAATATAACT
The DNA here is from genome assembly GCA_949671775.1 of Mallotus repandus. NCBI lineage: Eukaryota > Viridiplantae > Streptophyta > Magnoliopsida > Malpighiales > Euphorbiaceae > Mallotus > Mallotus repandus. Next base: position 4,760 of record CATIWM010266821.1, read on the forward strand.
TTGACAGGAGATGTCTTTTTTAACATAATCCCATGCTGGCACGAGGTCTGCAGTGCAAAACATGTTACTTAGGAATTAGCCTAGCCTAGCTAAGTTCTAAACTATTTGGTTAAGTGCAATTTAAGCAGATTAAGCTACAGTAGTAAAGTATTATTGATCCTAAAGTGGAACTATAGCTACTTACAGTCTGCATCTGCTTTGATCCAGAAATCCCTTCTCCCATTTTAGTCACTGCTACTAAAAGTGAATTCAGGTGGATTAGATTGGCTATTGTAGCGCCTCATGCTCCTCTTTGAAAGGGATTTCTTCATCTGGGAGCATCTGCCCTGATCTACTTTGTATCCCATGCTGTTGCTGTTCTTGTTCTTCTTACTATCATTTTTCTGGGGATCCACCTTCGGTGCAGATCGATGTTGAGCTTAGGATGAACTTTGCTGTGGAACATATCTAGGATCTACATGCCACACATCATTGAATAAATTCATATATAAATATTCTGATCGGTAATCGAGTGTATTATGATGATTGTTTGGCTCCAAGATAATGATTGCACTTGCATGTTTTGGCTTCAAAATCGGTTAAAACTCAAGGAGCATTTTGGCATAAGATGTTTCATTTAGCCGAATATCCTTAACCGAAATGGAGTGAGAAATAGGATACGCTTATCCAATTATAATTAGGAAAGCAAAAGGCGGCTATGACCAATACTCCTGTAAATAAACAGCAAAGCTATATTTTGTTTACAGACACAAATTAACACAAGCATAATCGCTTTGGTTTCTGATTTTCCCCCATAATTCTGCCATGAATTCTGCACCATTCAATACATCATCGCCCCTGATACCAAACCAAAATCTCAATTTTTCGGGATCCAGATTCAGTTCCAGGGACGACTTTGATGATGGTATGGATATTGATTCTGCTGATGCTAATTCCTCCAATTTTGATGTCAAGAAAAATAATGAGCTGGAGGAAAGTACTATGCGTCCTTGTGTAAGTATTGATTCTACTAAACGTAAATATGATAAAGCTGAACGTTATCTACTTATAAAGCGCATCGATAACTACCTTGCCAAGCGCAAACACATAATGATAAATAAGGAGATAAAGTGGTTTTCCCTTCGTTGGTATTGTACTGATAAGCGTAATCATCTCGTTGATGAACGTTGCTTGGTCGAGAAGTGGATTAATGAGGTGTTAGATTCTACTTTCAATCTTCAACAACTCGTTATTGATATCGAATGGCCGGGAAGCAGGCTGAAACCCTTTATCCTTCCTCTTAACACCTCCTTGAAGCACTTGGAATTGGATTTGGGTGGCTCGATTCTGAAATTACCATCCATCCCTAATTCTGACATGATTTCGCTCGAGACCTTATATTTAGATTGCATAATAATCTATGATATTCTTGGGGAATGGATTCAAAATCTTGCAAGCGACTTAAAGAGTTGTCCATAAATCATTTCAAAACTGGTTTCAGCAATCTTGAAATCAAGAGCGACTGCATTGAACAGCTTACCTTGATCACTTGCGACTGCATGAGTGAGAATCCTCCCGATCATAACTTCGGCCCCAAGGATGGTAACAAGTTTCTTGCTATCGATATCACTGCTCCGAATCTAAAACACTTGACCATCACCTGGCAATTCGTTTCTCCTGATAACAAGTTAATCAGAGTTTATGCTCCAAATCATCAAGTTCTTAATTGGACCTGCCATTCTTTAGATCATTGCGACATAGGTGTTCTCAGCTCGCTCGATACTGCTACATTTTCTTTTCCTCATCCACTTATTTTCCATCATTTGCTTCCTTTTAGCTACAGTTATCTGGGCAATATGCTTCGAAGCATGGAAGCAGCTAAATCTCTCACTTTAAACAGTATGTTCTAAGAAGTACTCTTCATGAACGAGGCAGGAGTTGGCAGCGCAAACTTTAAACAGTATGGTTTTGGGTCTATTGCATTCAGAGATTTAGAGACGTTGACGATAGAGCTTTTTAGCTTAAACAATGACAGTATCATGGTACCTGTTATATACTCGTTTCTCAAGAGAGCACCAAATTTGAAAACATTGAGCACTTCCAGTTACGGAGAAAACGACTCCAAGTTTGGTATCAGCAAATTCCCGAAGTTTCAGAATCTAACGGTTCCTGAGTTCAACAATCTAATAGCTCAAATGGCCACGGTGACTTAAAAGGAGGTGCAGAGTCGTACAAAAACAGAGATTTTTTTTTTTTTCAGTTTTCAAGCTGTAATTTAATTACAATAATTCAGTCACAACTTACAAAGTTAAGAGAAGTTCCTAGAAAATAGGACTAGAATCCAACTGATATGCCAAGACCATTAAATTGTAAGAATGAAATTCCTCACACTATATATATATCAGTGGCTTGTCTTCAAATTGAATGTTTTTTTTTCTTTTACATATGATTAATTATACTAACATTTCTGATAAGGTTATAATATAAATCTTTATAAGGTTATAATATCTATTTGATGGTAAATATCTATTTGAATTTTGAATCGAGTATGAGTATAAGGTTATAATAAATAATTAGCTTCATCAATTGTCATTGAAATCAACTGATAGGGAATTGTTTTTATTTAAATTAGATCTGAACTTTAAGTTCTACCATATACAGAATTAGTTAGCTTGTGTTGTAGGTGTAATTAATAGTTTATTTCAGCTAACGAACCTCAACTATTAGGATAACCTCTCATCGATTTTTTTGTAATAAGGAACAAAAATAATCTTGGGAAAAGACGGCTTAAAAACTTCAAAAAATAAAGAGATAGCCCCTAACTTCTTCACAATTACAATTGCTTTGTTTTTTGCTTTCCCCACAACAATTTCAATTTCTCCCCGTGAATTCCCCATCATTCAACTCATCATCGCCCATCACACTAAACCAAAATCTCAATCCTGATGGAAATTCTGCAAGTTCCAAGCCGAAATAAACCTTGACCGTCACCTGGCAATTCGTTTCTCCTGATAACAAGTCAGTCAAGTTTATGCTCCAAAGCTCGCTCGATACTGCTACTTTTTCTTTTCCTCATCCGCTTCTTTTCCATCATTTCCTATGCTTCCTATTTAGCAATGTGCTTCGAAACATCCAAGCAGCAAAATCTCTCACTTTATACTCTTCATGAACGAAGATACAGGAGATGGCAAGTCAAAAACACCCTTTTTTTTTATCAAGTTGTAAGTTATAAAAAAATTTTACAATGAAGAGGAAAATAATCAATATAAATGTTTTGCAAAGTTTCAAGTTATGAGAGTTTACATGCACATTAATTTTTTTGACCATCCATAGGTGCATAATGCCACATTAAAAAAATGAAAATATATGCAAGTGAGAAAATAGTATAGTGGTCACATCTCTTTTTTTTAAATGGGAAACGAGAAAAACAAACCATGGATAACAAAATTATCAGTGGTCATTTTTTTTTAATAATATTTTGAGATGTAGAATTTCACTACAAGAACTTTGGGTTTTAGCGACCAATTTTTGCAACCGGCTCTTAAAAAGGCTGCAAAAGAGCTAAATTTAGTGACTTTTTTTTAAACGGTCTCAAAAATGTGAAAGAACAGTAAACTTTTACGACCATAACAAAATCCTTTGGTTATAAATGATCAAGTCCGGTCTCAAATAAACAAGGCAACTTAAAAAATTCCAAATATATAGTGGGTCTTCTAAAAATCTAGGGTTTAATTTCCTTTTTTTTTTAATACTATGCATGAATTGAGGGGAATATGAAGAGAAAGGAAGGGAATAAGAGAGGAATTAGATCTTATGTTGTTTGGCTATTAAAACTTAATAGAGGGAAAAGAAAATTGAAGGGGAATTATTCCCCCTCATTCCACTTGTATAAGGTAAAATTAATTACATCCCAAAGCGAGGTGTAATATATTTCAACTTTAAAACATATTGTAATTTAAAATTTTATTTCCTTTTTAAACATTTCTCCTTCTTTTCCCTTTATTAATTAATTTTAAGTTAACAAACATAATAAAATTATAATTTTTATTCCCTTCTCTCCCCCCTCCCTTCCCTTCCCTTCGCTCTATAATTGTCGCGCATAGTGTAAGTAAAAATCTCCACTCCTCTCTCACCTTCTCAATCCTCTCTTAAAACCATCTCAATCACTCTTTTCTCTGAAAATTGAAATTTGTGGAAACCCATAAGAAAAACCATCTCCTCCAGCACTATCACACGGACTCAGACTTGACCAGCTCTTTACGGTATGATTCTTCTCGGTCAGGACCTACAACAAAGCCCTGACAATCACGATCGTCTCAGGAACTAATCCACTCCTTGAACTGAAATCTATTGCTCCAAAGCTTTAATCTGTAGCTTCAGTAATTGAATTTCGTTAAGCAGACTCTCCCGCTCATATAACCTGCGCTGTTATTACCGAAGCCACCAATGCTCTTCACGTAGCCACCGCTATTCCTCGTAGAGCCAAAGGAAATCATTCTTGCCGAAACGAGATGGAGAAGGCAAGTCCGGGAGAGAGGAAGAGAGCATTTATGAGAGTTAGAGAAAGAGAGCGAGAATGATTGAAGCAATGACGATGAAGAGAGATATTGTTGTTTACGATGGTGGAGGGTAATTGAGGAACGCTGAGAGAGCTGAAATGAGGTAAGTTAATCAAAATTTTCTTATCAGATTCTAAAATTTTTTTTTTTGTTTCTAATTTTTATCCATCAAAAATTTCTTTAGCTTCCTAAACTAACTTCTACTATAGTTTTAATCCCTGCTTACTTTTTGATTCAATGTTTGAATCATTTACAAATCATCATCATCAATGCTATGTATTTTGTCTCAAATTTAATGTAAGGGGTTTGTAGATTGCTTACACTTATCTCTCAATCAGAGTTTTTTTTTTATTTTCAAGTGCTTATTTCTCTGAGCAATGCATATGCACAGAGTTACATGAGTGGCATAAATTAGATATAATTGTTTTATATAGTGTGAAATATTTGAATTTTAGTAATGGAAAATGCAGTTTGAACTGCTTATATTACTATCACTCAATCATGTCTTCTATAATAACATCATTTTCTTTTCAAAATGTTTAACTATTGAATCTTGTTTGGTGTTAGGTTTAAAGAATTTGGATGCTACAGTTGTGAACTTTTGGAAATGCCTGGATTTACTTAAAGTTATAGTGCCAATTGGAATATTAGAGACAGTTCAATGAGATATATACATTGGTTGTGTTTTGCATGATTAGGGGATTGCCTTGATTTATAAAGACTTGATATGACATGATTTTCTATAAATCTGCATAAGAAGCATTGCATCATACAACTCAGAAATCCATGTGACTTGTTTAATAGTTCTTTTCCTTTTATGGTTGACAAATTTTTAAGTGAAGTTTTACTTCAGATGTATGCTCATATATTATAAAATTTTCTATAATTTGCAGTAGATATCAATTGGGTATATGTTCGCTTCAATGTCAAAGATCTGGCTTGTGGACCATATCATGGTTGAATCCCCTTTGGCTTTCGTTAAGAAATATTACGTTCAATGGTTAGTTCTGTTAGAATTTATACCATTTCCCACATTCTTACTACTCCTATGCAAGCAGACAATTTGGTTAGCTGGTTATATTAAGACCAAAAGCTTTGGATGTCTTTCATGCATATGCTTTTTTCTTTTCTTTTTTTTTCAATATTTGTTGTTTGCTTCAAATTGCTAATAAATTATAATCAAGCCATTATTTTTTATGAAGGAGAAACTAGATTAGAGGTGCCTTTTTCTTTCACCATTTTTCGGCAAAGTTTGTCATGATCAAGTAGATCATATGAGTACCTTAAATCTAGATTTATTTATTGCCCAACTCATGTTCATTATGAGTGTGAGAAATATTATTTACATCAATAGTAAAACATGAGGTACGTTTTTGTTTTCATCTGAATTGACAAAAAAATCTTTAGTTCCTTACTTCATTTTTTAGCTATCTAAGATGAAATTCTATCCCTATATCTATCTTGTCAACATTTTGAAGTAAAACATTTACTATATTTTGCAGGATGGTTTCTTTGCTACTATGCTCCTTGTACATGTGTTTGTTGTATTTCCTTTTTGTTCCAAACTGGGAATTTGAAGCTTTAAGTGTAAATCTGTTTGATTATGCATCTGGTACTCAAACTGTGAATTGAATCATATAACCTCAGCACTTAATGAGAAAATACTATTAAGTCTTAGATCCATATTATCCACAATGAAAATTTTAGGCAGTTGGAACAAATGATGACAATTTTTCCCTCTAAAGTTATATTTTTTCAAACCAATTTTGCTAATATGGAACCTTAATTCTGGTCTTTCTATTTCTATCTCTATGTTTTGGAACTAATTTGGACCAACATGTGTGTTTTATAGGTGATTTGTGGGGTAAGTGGAAGTCTTGAACCTCCTTGTAATGCAGTTGGTCTGATCGATAGATTTTTTCTTGGTGAATATCATGTATATCAGCGTCCTGTGTACAGAAGTACAAAGGTTATTTCCTGGATAATGCTCTAGCATCAACTTTCTTACCTGTAAAGGATTTTAACCTTAATTATTCACACAGCAATGTAGTGTTAACTCTCCTGATTATGGACCTCTGACTCCAAATTCACCTTCTTGGTGCCTTGCTCCACTTGATCCTGAGGGTATCTTAAGGTTAGCTTTCCCCTTTTTCTTCTTCTTCATTTATCAGTTCCACTTACTAGTATTAGACTTTGGTTCTTGAGTTTAAAAAGGAACCTAAAATTGAAATATATGGATGACAAACATGTGCATGTCTTGCTTATGGTTTAGTTCTCTAATGAGAAAGTGCTACATTGATAGTCATTATTCATATTGTTTGATTATGCAAGCTTGTTGGACACTTAAAAGTGCTCATTATATTCTTGCATAAGATTATTTGCTCAACTATCATGTCATTGATCTATTTTTTTGACAAACTAAAGACCTTTTTCCTATTGTCTATATTCTAGGTATTTGAATGTGAATACTAAATTTTTTTGCTGAATAAAAAAATTTCAGCTCCTTGATGTCTGCTGTTACATGTTTTTTGGGCTTGCATTTTGGGCATATATTTGTTCATTTTAAGGTATGATACATATTGGGTTTGGAATAGATGTGCATTTATAAGTTAATTATCTCATGATACATATTGGGTTTGGAGTAGATGTGCATTTATAAGTTAATTATTTCATGCCTTTTATCATGTTAAAGTTCATAGATCTGTCTTAATGACGTGGTTTATGTTTATTTGTTTCTTTTCTTTTTATTTGGATATGAAGCACGATTACAGAGCTAAATTTATTTTATGTTATTTTTGTTTTATTTACTTAATGTAGAAAAGCAATGTAGTGTTTTGTATAGTTTCTAATATAATAACAGACACATTGACAGACCTTATTCACTTGCATTTCATTTGGTGGGTGATGGGTTGTCATGAATCCTCTATTTACGTTTGTCATGATTCTTGGTGCAAAAATTGCCTCTTAAAAGCTCTTTGTCAATACTTTATTTAGTTGAATTGAGTACTTGTTGGTTGCAATTATTGTTATATAAATGATAATCCTAGTACTGTGCAATCTGATTATTAAAAGGAACCTTGATTTCCTACACTCTTGATTCTGTCGAAGTATGTTCCTCCCCTTCTTTTATAGCCATTCTTGTTTATATTCATTTCTGTTTCTTTTTTGATTTGTGCTTAGATCTTTAAATTCCCTCTTCTTTCTATAGTTTGCATCAATTTACACTTATGTTCTTCTAGTGTGTTTTTTTAATGTTCTTAGATCGTAAGATCCACTTGTCCTTGTTTCATGTTATATGATTTTTATCATGTTCCTTCTTAATTTTCTTTTTCTTTCCATAATCTCATTGGTTTGATTTAATTGACTTTTTCAGTTTATGTATTTTCCCAAGATCTTTGTGCTCAATTTACTGTTATATTAGTTTCTTTCTAAAAAGTAGGGAACTTGCTTTGGCCAATAAGAAACAGAGCAACATAGAAGCAATTTTGACTTTAACTGTTCCTTTTACCTCTCGTAGGCAAATAACCAACTTGGTTAATGTGATTTGGATAATCTTTTGTAGTATTTCTGCTCAGGGCTTCTCCAAGGTAGTTTGCCAATTTACTATTCACAACCAATACCTAAAAATGTGAGTTTCCCTTATTTCTTCTCTTACTTTCTGTCTCATCTGTTTTAATAAGACTTGGGAATAATAGTTACATGAATTGGTAGAGGGAATTTTTTTGGGCCTTGATGCTTTGTTTGAGTTGATATAATTTTGTATGTATCTCAATTGTCATAACTCTTATGGTCTACTTTTTATTTAAACTTGTTCAAATTGTTGTCAATATATATTTTCAACTTTTGATTTCATTGATAAAAATATCCTAGGTGTTGTGCTTCTATAATGACTATGATGGCTTATGATTACTGCTTTAATTTCTTAAAAGAGGCTACATTATTTGTATTTGACACAATCAGAAATCACATAAAAGTTTACAGTGTGGTGATATCCATGAGCAGTTGAGTTCATTGTTCTTTAGTAATACCATGATTTAAGATCTTAAGCAAGTTTTGAAGGGAAAAACTATATGATCTTGCAAATTTATCTGGATGCTATCAGATGCACCTTTGTTCATTTTATTTAGTTTAATTTGATGTACTTTTCCTATCTTCTGCAATCCGAACTTCCATTTATTCTAATGTTCTTCTGTTTCCATGAAACTTGATCTCTATGTAACCATGTTTCGCATTGTTTTCCTAGGTTCATTGCTAAACAAAAAAATTCAACTTAGTCATTTAAAGTCTCTTTTCTTAGTTTCTATTTTTCAATTTTTGCAGGTATCCAAGTCTTACAAAGTGGTGAACATAACTTGTTGACGCTATCATCAATCACAACAAATTAAAGATGTCAGATTGTTCTTTTTTCCTCAACAATTTTTTATGATATTTGATTATTATGTTTTTTTTTCAATATCAATGTTTCAAATGTTAGATTGGATATTGATGTAATACAATTGTTTTAGTATAAATTTTTTTTTTTTTATTATGCATATTCCTCTAGTGTGTTTATTAATGTATGATTTTATTTTAAACTTATTACATAAATATACTAGTAACTAAAAAATAAAAAAAATTGGAAAAAAAATAAAAGACTTGAAGTGACCATAATATTTGCGACCAAAAATCTGGTCCTTAATAGATTGATTTGTGATATCAGACATGGTTGTGTTAAATTTTACAACTGTAATTTTGGTCGCAATTGGTTAAAATGATGGTCACTAATACTTATTATTAGCAACTGTAGTATGACCCTTCGCAAAAGGTACTTGCGACCGTTTACTTTTTTTGGTCTCAAAAACCTTTTTGCAGCAGAGCCAATAGTAACCTCATGCGACTGGCATTTTTCAGTCACAAATTATTTTTAGCGACCTATTTTCATATTTTTGTGACCGTAATTTCCCTTCGCTAATAATCATTTTTCTTGTAGCGTTTGATTTATACTGTTTTTGATTTGTGGAATTTATTTTTACCTAATTTAAAAGGAAAGATTCTTCTCTATTATGCAATCCATCAATATTTAGATCATTTTACCTCCGGTTAATAAAAAAAATAAAAATATATGCTCTAAATAAATATACCTGTTATACTCTCCTTTTTTATGGGTATATTCTCAAACTTTGAATCTTAATACTTGTGGAGGTTCAATTAGCCTGTTGTATGAATAGTTGGGCATAACTTTACTTGACAATGATGATTTTTATTTAATCTCTTGACAAATGTTCTCAAATGCTTAGATTGTTGAAAGGTTAAGGGACATTACTTAGTGGAAGTGCGAATCTATATATATATAGGATATGATCCTTAATTTTGGGTGGCAATTGAGAATATTTAATAGTCAATCACCAATTTTGTGGTGGGAAATGGAGCACCAAACCGGGGTTTCTATATTGCATCCTTCATTCCAATAATTTTACATGTGTTTTCATCTTCAATTCAATGTCAAGTAGCCACATCTCTGGCAAGATATTTCTTCTAAAAGCTTAAAATTATTTTTTGTAATAATAAAATATCAAAAAATTAATACAATATTATCATACAAAAATTTGTTAACAGTAGAAATTTTTTTATAATTCGTTAACCAAACAATATTTGAATTTTTTTTATTGCACTTTTTCCTTTTATAAATCTAATCGCTATAACATGGAAATTATATATAATTTTATTTGTTATTTTTAGCATCTTATCACTAAATAGAAGAAAATGGAAACATAAATTCTTTTGTTTCCTTATAATTCTATTTGCATGTACTTGATGAAATTTAGAATAATTAACATGGAATTGTACTAATTACTTAGTCAGTGAAATCCAACATATATATATGTTAATGGAAGTTAGCCGTGCCCATAAATATTGATTTACTGTTATTTTAATTTTGGTCCAGCTTTAAGCCATGGATATTGAAGGTCCTCAGTTATTGTTGCCAATGGCAACTGTACCACCAAGTTGAGATTTTATATATAATAGATACTCTTTGATACTTATGTACTGCAATTGAATCTGCAGAGAGATGCATGGATCCCACTACTAGGAATTGCTCTCATCAAAGGTGGATTCAATACATTGCTCCATTAATTAGCTACCAACTTTTGTGTTCTTTGTTTGGGAACAAAGTGGCAACTAACATTCCTATATGGTCAGTCTTTTTATACAAAAAGAAGCTTGCACTCACCAACCATTCAGTTCTTTCAAACCAAAATATTCATTTTTATATCTTGGAAAGGTTGCACAATATGGTATATATGATTGAAATGCACTTTAATTATTTATATATATTTTTCTTTTGGTTAATTATTTGGTAACCATATAATAATTATAATTAAAACAAAGGAGTTCCCACTTCATAATTTATAAAAGATAAGACTAATCTTTTCATAAGCATATATTTCTCAAATTAGCAATGTTTTTCTAATTAAACTTTATATATTGTCTCAATTCAGTGAGATTAATTTAAAGTATGATATCAATGGGAGCCATACGATAGCTTGGTCATGATTTAGTGGTATTTTTTAACGGGTTAAAGTGGTTAATTTCCCACTACAAGAGGAGGGAGTAAATGGGGGACATAAATTTGAACCAAACTCTTCACATATAAATGTCTACATCTTGTCGGCGTCGGTGGATTTTTCCGCAATCACAATGGCATCTGGATCCTCAGTTTTTTTTCAAAGATGTGGTATATGTACCTCGTTGGAGGCTGAGTTAATAGGTATCCTAATGGGTCTACAAATTGCAAAGCAACAAGACTTCTCCAGGCTAGTTATAGAATCATACTCTCTCATTGCAGTTGAGGTTATTTGTGGCAGGGCAAAGGTTTTTGACACTGCCAGCAATTTGGTCAATTCTATCATTACTCTGATGAATGACGTCTGGGATGTTAGATGTTCTCATACAGGCAGAGACTTAAATGATTGTGCCGACTGACTCGCTAAAGAAGGGGCCAAACATAATGCCTATGAGCTTGTTATTATCTCCTTTCCTCCAGAAATTTTGAGAGATTTTTTGTCTTATGATTATAATAGGTTAGCTTCCAGAAATCTGATCAGTAGCTAAGTTTGTTTTTTTATTCGGGCGATTTTGCCCTGTATTCCACCCAAAAAAAAAATATCTACATCTATGTCATTTGAACTTTTAATGGGGAATGGTCTAATGGTATTAAATCTGATATTTAATGTGTTTTTTTCCAAGTTAGTGTATTTTTTAGATTAAATTACTGGTTTTTGAAATTTATTGAATTCTAATTAATTTGATTAAATTCAAATAAGATCATAAAAATGATATAAAATTTTAATAATTAATTTAATATAACTATATTTATCATTATTTACGTTTAATATATTTTATTAAGTTAAAACAGTTTCTTACCACCTGATTCGAATGCTTTTCAGCAATGAATGTACTTTTAGAATGTGAAGTTTAATTCCTATTTTCTACAAATGCTAACATGCCAACAAAACAAATTGAAACTAATAATAGAACTAAGCACTTCCAAAAAGAAATAACAGAAGTAAGGTGGCTTTTATAGATACGCCCAAAATAAGGGAAAAAAATTCAGCCCATGACACAAAGATTAAAACGTATCTGCTATGAAAATTTATTGTTTATTCCTATGAAATTGTGCTCAAAAATTAAATTTATGACAATATATATATATAAATATTCATGTATTTAATTATTAAGTGATATATTTTGAATTTTAATTTAGTGCTAATGTAGCATTAGAAACTTAAAAAAAAAAGAATTCACGATTAATTCAAGTGGTAAAAGATATGATTAGGGATGTAAATGAGCCGAGCCACTCGCAAATCGGTGTTCGGCTCGATAAAAATTCGTTCAAATTCGTATACTTAAACTCATTTAATAAACTAGTCGAGCTCATACTTTATAAAACTCGACTGATGAAACTTACGAATAAATTCGAATAGAAGCTCGTGAGTCAGCTCATAATTTTAATGTTTAGTAATTTAATTTTATATATATAATAGATAAATTTTTGTTGTAAAAAATATTTGTGAAAAAATATTATTAGAATAAAATTATAATTTTTATTAAATATATTATAAATTATTTAATAAATAATTTATTTTTAATGTATAATTTTAATTTATATCTATTAAAATTTCTTTAGACTTATGTAAATTTGTGAATAATTTGTGAACATCTAGTGGGATAGTAAATTTGGCTCGAATTTGACTCGATTATAAACGTACCAAATCTGAGCTAGCCAAAGCTCGGCTCGATCAATTATGTTGAGAAAAATATAGTTCGAAATTTTCACTCACCTCTCTCCCCATTGTAGCGTTGAAAATTAACGATTTTTGTTAATTTAAAAATAAACTTTAAAAAAGGAACTTCAAAATTAACTATTCCTATTAGTTAAAAAAAACTTTTAGAAAAGGAACTTCAAAGAATGGGAATTTTAAGAAGAAATTAACAAAACTACTCTACTTTTAATATAAAAAAAAAAAGGTAAAAAATGAGAAACCCCAAAAAAAGAAGGCAAAAATAAAATTGCTTTCTTTGACCAAACTAATTAATTTCTTAGTTACATTAAATGTCTCAAAGCTTTCATCACCAGTTTTTTATGCAACCTTATGTATGAGTAATAAATAAAATTTGGGTGCTTTTGGTCGGTTGTCTGTATCCATGATTCAATTTAAAAGGCGTATATATCCCTCAACAATTAGCGTCATGTCCTAAAAACAGCTGCACTATTAGTACTCTTTTCTGGTTGTCCTAAAATTTTGTACGATATGTTAGTGGCTCTGCGGTGATGGGCAGGTAGCGTAGGACACTCGCCTTTAGACATTGGTCCTTTATTTCCAATACAGTCATTGGCGCCTTCATCCCCACGCGCCATTTAAGAGGGTGACCATCACCTTCACCTACGCCATTAAAAAGCATAAAACTTATCCCAATAAAAATTTTCAAAACAATTAGAGTCGAAAAAAATTAAACGATTAACAGAAATTTTTAGATTTAAATATGTTTTTTTAGGACAGTTGGAACTCTTCGATGCCCATATTCAGCCCTATATATATATATATAAATAATTTGTTTATTTAAATTTCCATATTTATAGAAACAAGTAATTTGTTAATTCTAAATTTCTAGACTAAAATAATATTATTAGACAGAATTTTTTCATAAATATTTTTAGTCGAAGTTTTCATAATTTAGTTTTGAATTGTAAAAAATATAGGAACTAAGAATATAAGTTAAGAATTATATAAAATAACAAATTTATATTTAATTATAAACTGCATGACTAATTAATTGGTTTTATTAAAAATACAAGTTAAAAATATTTTATACTAATTAACTAAGAAATATGTGTGACTTTTTCACACATATATATTATACAAAGGAGGGGGCACCCAAAAAACACCGGTACTCGGACACCCAAAGAGGATTTTTTCATATATATATATATATATATATAGAAGAAAACAAGTGACCAATAAAATTCAAAAAAACTTTGAAATATAAATTTAGTTTTATTTCAGAATTATTTTAAAATTTTTTATTTTTATTTTTAATTTAAACCATTAGTGTTCTCATTGATTTCTAACTATTTTTTCAGACTATAAATATTATCATATTATTAACAAGAGGTTTTTGATAATGAATTGATCTTAAAAGACCATATTTATTAATATATAAAATGTATAATTTTCATGCAAATGATAATGAATTGTATAGAGCAAAAACTCATGCACATTATCCTTATAAATCATTTAACTTTCAACTATCAATAGTCCTTGGCTTCAAAATGTAAATAGTAATCTAACATCTTTTTAAATTTAAATTTTTTAAGTAAAATTTTAAATTTAAATCTTATGTATAAAATAAATGTTATAAGAGTTTTATATTCATTATACGTCCACTCTATTTCAACTTTAAATTACTTAAAATCATTGAAATAATTAGATGAAAAGAATACAAATAATAAAAAAAATAGGCTAAATGCATGATTTCATCCTTAACTTTATCCAATTAACCTATAACACTTCTTAATTTTTATTATTTTATATTTAATTTTTAAACTTTTATTTTAAACATATCTAACTTTTATAATACATAAAATTGAATTACTTTATAAATTAATGATAATATAGATAAAAAAAAAATCTACCCAAACTAAAATAATTTTTAATAAAAGAGAGAATATAATTATAATTTTTTTTAATTTTTTAATATTAATTTTTAATTCGATCTATAATATGTTGAAGTTAACATTAACATTTTATATGTTTAAAATTATCTGAAATTAAATTTTTATTTATTTTAATATTATTTAACTATATAAAATTAAAATATATAAATAAAAATATTAAAAATTAAATAGTATCATAAGTTAATAATATAAAGTTAATGGTATAAAGTTCAGAATGAAACTCTGCATTGAGTCGTAAAAAATACGCTAAACTTTTTTTGTCCCCTCACGGCATGATCATGCCTTGCCACCACGCGCATACACAAGGGCGTGTGAGAAAAATTCAAATAAGAGCTCAAAATTAACCTACAAAATAAGGAACGGTGACACTCTCTAGTCTTTTATACCTTGTTTTTCAAGTCAATTATAAACAACAATAGCAGCAACCCTACCATTTACCGCCTGTCTCCGCCTCCATTATTTCTCTCTCCACCACCAAAAAAAAAAAAAAAAAAAAATTTACCCTCTTTATCTCTCTCCCCCTCTGTTGATACCCACCACTTCTCTTCTCTACTACACCACCAGTCAACACACCGCTATGAAGATAAAGAACAAAGGTAAAGTTTACCCATCTCCATCATCGTCTTCATCTTCTGCTAGAGATAACAGAGATGGTGGTGATGAATTTCTATCTGTGCTTAAGCTTTTGCCGGCCACCATTCTTACTTTAGCTTCCGTTCTTTCCCTTCAAGACCGTGAAGTTCTTGCTTATATGATCACCCGTTCTTTAAAAACCACCACTGGTAATAACCCTTCTTTTGTTCAAGATTCCAAGAAGAAATCCAAGAACAAACTAATACCAAACACCTCCACCTCCACCTCCACCACCAACACCCATAAAGCTCCTTTGTTTGATTGTGACTGTTTTGACTGTTACACCAGCTACTGGTTTAGGTGGGATTCTTCTCCTAATCGTGAGCTTATTCACCAAGCTATTGAAGCTTTTGAAGAACATTTGTCTAATGGTGAACTATTGAATAAGAACGGTAAAGGTAAGAGAAGAGACAAAACAGGTCGTCGGGTTGTCGATAAATCTGTTGTTAACGTTCTGGGTCGGTCTCAAGTGCAAGAACCGAAGACGGCTCATGATGTTGTTGTTTCTCCAGATGATGACGTGTCGCCGGGTGTTATACCGGAGAGAGCGGCTGATGGGGAGGAGGAAATGAAGGGAAGAGAAGAGGTGGGTCAGTTGGTGACTGCGGAAGCGGCGGAAGAGAAGACGGAGGAGATGGAGATGACGATGACACCACCACCAGCTGCTGCAGTGAACAGCCATAAGGGTTTGGCAAGGAAGGTATTACCGGACGTGTTAGGGTTATTCAATTCTCGTTTATGGCATCTTTGGAGTCCGAATGTGTAGTGGCAAAAGAAATAATAATAAAATAAAAGAATTTAATATCTTTATTTTTATTTTATTTTAATTTTTTCTCATTTCAATCCGTTGAGTCCATAAAAATTCAGAAAAAAAAAAAGGTTAATTACCCATCTCAAATCTCAATGTGAATATTTTTAATTAATTTTTTTTCACCATTTTCTTGTTTAATTAATATGAGCAATTATATTTTTTTAATATGGTAATTGCCGGCACAAGGTCATTTTCTGGGAGTAGGGAGGTTGTTTGGATGTTTTCCGGGAAAATATTCATAGACCCTTTTGTGATTTTGATGGATTAAACATAAGATTTTTTATTGCTTAGAGACTAAGTTCAAAAGATTAGGTGGAGATTGTTATCTTTTTAAGTGGGTCATTCATCCTATGACATGGGTTTTCATGTTTAGTGGAGATTATGATGACAAATTATTATTGTTATTAATTAAATTAAATTAAATTATAGTTAGATTATAATTATCTAAGTATAATAATGTTAAAATGGGATTATTATTACTTTATTTTATTCGGTGCTTCTTTTTTGAATGTCAAATGGATTCGTTTTTCTTTGCTTTCTTTTGATTCCTTTTTGCCTGTCCAATCCCTCCCATGCAATAATGTCTTTTTATTTTTTAATTTATTTTGGCCATTATTTTTTTTTTATTGGAAAAAAAAGCCATTAATTTGGGTTTTGGTGCCCTCTCTTTGAGGCACATTTGGGTAAGTAAGTTAGTGTAGATTATTAAGGCCCATTAATGTTCAAAAAATGACCTTAATCTACCCGTCCACTTTGAATGTTCCATGCCATGGATAATGCTATAAAATTGGTACTCATCCACTAAAATTCTGTACCTATTTTGAATATATTTTTTTTTAATAATTGAGAGTTGAGAAATCGAACCTATTAATAAATCTTAATTATTTACATTAACTTATCTTGGGTATCAGAGGACTATTTTTAATATAATCAAATTAAAAATATATAAATATACAAATTTTAATTATGTTATAAATGTTTATGAAAATATATATTTTATATTATAATTTAAGGGCAAAGTACTTGAAATATATATATTTTTTAAGAAAATAGTTTTTCTTTAAGAAAATGGATTTTCTTTTGGTATTGATATGGTTTCTTTCTCTTATATGTGAGGTTTCATTCGGGAAAAAAAGCAAAAAAAAAAAAGAGGGAGAAAGAGAGAGAGAAATGGTGATGGGTGGTGATGTGTTTTGATGATAGGGCTTATCCTCTCGAGCACTGGCAATACTGAAATGCTTTTGAGTTTCATTTATTGATGGCAATAATGGATTGGGGCCTATGAGAAATAATGTTTCTGTTGTTTGCTTTCTGGCATTTAGCATGGGACCATCAAATGAACAAACACCACATCAGAGTATGTTGTTTCCTTTTTAACACCAGTCTTACATGGGAGATGAAATTAATGGTAATAAGTAATCACTGCACTAACCCAATAAAGATAATGGGTGTGTGTAAACTTAGAAATTTAACAGTGGACCTCTAAACTACATTCCTTAATATATTTAGTGATGCCCTTGTGAATTTCTTTGTATCTTTTAAGATGATGCATAATATATGGAGAGTTGGGAAAGAGAAAGTGGAGACTCCATTCTGGTTACCCATAAAATATATTAACCAGACTCGATGTTGGTTACCCACAAAATATGTTGACTTCTTTGTAACGAGTAATACTGTATTTGTTAAATTTTAGCTTACATATCAAAATATAGATTACAGTCACAATGACCTATAACCTCATTAACATGACAAAATAGAGACAATTTTTTAAAAAATAATTAATTTTGAACTCAACATTTTCTACTCTAAAAGCAATTTTATTACTGAAAAGTTATTTTTCTTTAAATCTCGCTTTTTAATGTTCAATACATAAAATCTAAAGTTTATTTCATTAAAATCAATATATAAAAGTAATATTTTACTCTAATTATATGATCAAAAATTTAAGGCCAGTCCATTTAGAAAAGGATGGTTTTCTATCCTGTCACGGAGCATGACACTTATAAGAGGTGGGATTTCAAATTTTTTCCTTCTCCACTTCCGTCTAAAAAAAAGTAAAAACTAAGTATATATTGATGGGAAAATCAATAAAACTTACTAGGACATTTATAGTAATTAGAGATAATACTCATGAGAGGGACTTGTCATGATTAGCAAAGGGAGATAAGGTTGGTAAGAAAGTATTGACAATTAGGGTTGTCAATTTAAGGGCATGGGGTGATATGTAGTTGGATTTCGGGTACAAAGTTGCATACAGGTGATGACAATTTAGGGCTTGTCCTTAAAAGGGCAGGTGGTCTCTGAAATCTTATCAGTGTTGGGTGTTTGATAGTGTGTGTATTATTTGGGTCGCTTTATTTGATAATAACTCTTTCTGCCAATTCTACAACATTGGCCTTGTGCCTCACAAAATCACTGAAATTGACTGCAAATGTATCTCCAGTTATCCACAAGCATCATATCCAAACCCTTGGGAAATTTGTTGGGTCACCATTCATCATGTTAACTTGGGAGAAAAATATAAAGATAGAATCATTAACTTATACAAGCCTTCAAAAGAGTTATAACATCGAGTTACTCAACCTTCCATCAAATATTATATTTTATCTTTTTTTTATTAATTTGAAGAAAAGAGATAAAAATCGATCTCTTCACTTATTAATCTCTTGAATGCTCAATCTTTAATTTCTCAAATTTAATCTCAACTTTTAAATTAAAGAAATATCAGTCACAAATTCCATAACCCATAACAAAAAGCCTATTGGCTCTTTTTTTTTTTTTTCAGGAACTGATATGGTACATGGCTCCATGAAACTATCATCATAAATCTCAGGGATGATGGTTTGGATAAAAGTTTATAATTTTAATGATTCCATTAAGCTAAAACCAAAAGAAATTCAAAGAATTTCTGGGTAGCCATTCATCTTGTTTTAAGGATGATCTAATGTGAAAGGATAAGACATCTGGTGGCGGGTTTCTTAGTCAACTTTTGTAGCTATTACTCTTTTCTTGTTTTATGATAAAGTAGCTGAAACTCCACCACATATATATATATATTCCATCTTTGCTTCTAACATTTAAAGTTAATCTTGTTAACAATGGATTTATTTAAGTATGCTTCCCCTTTTTTAAATTAATAGAACACATGGGATGTGTCCCATTTTCCATCTCATGTAATAATTGGTCTAGAGACATGTTACTATATAATCATTAGATTATTGGTCCAATCACATATTAGTATTAGTAATGGTGTTAATAACTTTGTTATGTAGTGATCCAATAAGGAGGTTGTTGGAAGTATGTTATCAAGAATCTTAAGTGGGTGTCAATGCATGAAGAGATAATATGATACATAGATTGTGCTGGTAAGTTCCTGAACTAGTTAAAAACCTGTTACAAATCAAAAGCAAAACCCCATGAACCTGACTCAAATGACAAAAGGATTAGGTTCAGATGAAGAAGAGAGGGGTCAAAAAAAGGTGACATTTACATGACCAAGTTGTGCTTTGGAAGGTGAGGAAAAAAAAGGTATATGTGTGTGTGTGTATATATATATATACACACATCAAGTCATGTTCTTGAAGCGATCTTAGTTAAACTAGCTAGAATCCTTATGTCTTTAAGCCCCTAATGATGCTAAACTCAACTGAGGCCAAAACACAAAGAAACAAAAGAATCCATCAACTTGAACTCTTTACCTTGTTTTTAGCTAACTTAAAAAATAACTTGAGGCTTTGTGAGTGACACTATCAGGTCATGGAGAATATTGCTGCCACTGAGAATAGACAAAATGACTAAAAAATGATTCATTCACACCTCTGCAGACTGCAGTTTTCACTTTGCTAGATTTCAGGGATTGTGTAAACATTCACTTAATCTCTTCACATAGTGAATATCTATATATATTTCATGTCGAAAGTGGATAACTATTATATATATATATATATATATATGTGTGTGTGTTTATGCAATTTGGAGCATGATAATGAACTTGCCTCTAATGTCTACCTTGTGCAATGTGGAGCATTACATCATGAAAGCAACTTGGATTTGAAATAAATATTTTTCTTATAATAAACAAAAAAAATTGTTGATAAAGTATAATAAGATGAGAAAATAAGCATTTCGTCCCAATAAAACCAATTGTGACTAATGAAATAAAACTTTTAATTAGTCACTTATTAAAGTTTTATTGGATTAATACACATAGGGGTCCTTAAATTTATATCTTGAGGCCAAATGAGCCCATTTAAACTTTTTTCCACATATAAGCCCATTTTTCCAACTTAGGCCCTTTAAACCCAAATTGGTAAAAAAAATAACGCATGGCCTGCATTGACTAGTTGAGGAACGTGAAGGAAAGTTTTATTAGTATTTTAATTGGATTGGTTTTTAGACAGAGATAAATGCCCAATTGTAACTGTAGATTTGGCGTCAATGAATGCAACATGTCAAACATTAGTGTTAACGTGCAGAAAAGAGTTGTTGGGACATTTAATGCTTATTATGTGAGAGTTTCAAGCTTTGAGAGTTTCAAGCTGAGAGAGTTTCACGCTGAGAAGAAGAAAAACAAATACAGAGGGCGCCTTTTGCAAGATTTTCTTATATGCACAAAGTTGAAAGTTGAATCAATGTTGGTGATTGAAGAGTGTTGAACTGTTGATTGAATACTAAAGCACTAAAAGTGAAAAAGGTAATGTGTTTTGTTATTTAAATGAAAAAATAAAGAGTTTAGTTTATTTTTGAGAAAAATGTTGGAGGTTAATTTGTTTTCAAATAAAATGCAGGATGGGTGGTGATGTTCCTATAATTTTCACCATACACCATGGCGGTAAATTCATGAGGGATCCCAATCTCAGGTATGTTGATGGTGAAATACTGAAATGGATGGTGTATGATATTGATAAAGTTGGTTATTTTAGGATTCAAAAAAAGATAAGGAGTATGGGGCATTGGCAGAAACCAAATATTTATTTGTTACCTAGGGGGAGTTCAATGGAAAAGGGTCTTAGGTTTATTTATGATGATGACTTCATGTATGAAATTCTTCCTTTAAGTGAAGTGTTTGGTGAAGTGTGAATGGAGTCATACCTTGAACATGTGGTGGATGAACCTGAAATTAATGATGTCCCACTGTTAGAATTAGAAAATATAGTGGTTAGCAGTGATGAAGACATGGCAAATGTAAATGCTGACAATGATGCAGAGGGTAATGAAATGCAAGATGGAAATGCTGACAAAATGGGAGATGATGAGGTAGAGGGTGGGGACATATGTGACTTAACTAAAGGTGACAGAGCAGTAGGTGAGGAAGTTATTGAACATGAGGGTACAACATTTAATGTGGAGTTAAATGTGGCATGTAGTGAGAAGGGTCGTAAGATAGGCACAAGTACTGAGCATATTAACTTTGAGATAGTTGATGAAGGTAGTGTTTTATTTAAAGTTAGTGTACAAAAGCAGAGCTTAAATGTTCAGAAAGAATAAGAAGTTGAAGAACCAGAAGCTGCAAATGATGAACAACCAAAGTTCGAGGTATAAGAACAGCCAAAGGATGATGTTCAGGAACAAATCACTAGTTCTTTACAACAACCTAAAATTGATGCAACAGATTTGTCATATAATAAGCAAGAAGGAAATAGTAACTTCAATGTTGAAGATGTGCAACAAGGTGATGAACTTCAAGTTCCAAATGATGAAGAAGTAGGGGATGAGGTGCATGGACAGACAAAGGATTTTGTGTAGGAATAAAGCAACTATAATGTATAAGATCCTAAAAGTGAAATTCAACATAATACAGACAATGTAGAATCAAATCAGTGTGAAGGCAATGTTGAAGATTTATAAGTTGATGATCCATTTGATGCAGCTGATGAAAGTGGTTCAGATGCATTTAATGAAGAACTAGTTGAAGCTAGGATAAATATCATAAATGAAGCAAGAAATGAAAAGGCAAAAAGGAAAAAGCAAATGGTAGATGAAGAGGAATCAAGTAACTGTAGCATACCTGATGAACTAGTTGTTGAAGAAGTTGGCTCTGATGAAGATGTTCAAGGCGATGATCCTGCACCTGAAGAAGTTGGTCCTAATCCAGAATTTGTGGACAATGATGCTAAGCAAAGTTATGATGAGGAATCTGGGACAAATGGGCATGAAAACATTTATAGGAGGAAATCTAAAAAGGTTCTGTATAGTCCTCAAAGTAATGTGCCTGCATTTCTATTGGGAATGGTTTTCACAGGTGTGATAGAGTTTAAAATGGCAGTTGTAAAATATGTTGTTGCACGAGGGGTTGAGATCAAATATGAAAAGAATGAAAATGGAAGGGTTATGTGCAATGTAAACAAGCATGTCCATGGATGATATATGCAAGTTTATAAAAAAAGAGTGATGATTTCTTAGTTAAAACTTACAATCCAAACCATTGATGCACGCAGATATCGAAAAATAGGAGGGCATCATATGAATATCTGGTGTCATATTTTAGAGGGTAGCAACAACGAATCAAAGAATTATCACCACTTATGATCATGAGAAGATCAATTTTAAGGCAATCCAACTTATGACAGGTTCCAAGCATAAGGTTTGAAGTGGAGAGGGGTGCCTTCTGTTAGTAGCGCAAAACTTGCACTTGAAAGAGATCAGCTTCAAGAAAAAAATAAGAAGAGATGCAGAGATGATAGAAGTAGTTTTTTTAGTAAAGCACGTCAGCAAGGACATACATTAGGTTCATAACACACTTTGGCATCTCAGACTTCCAATCTTGCACCAAGGCCACCAGTGTGTAATGCGACTACATCAACTAAAAAGATCCCTAAGTTACATCCCAAAACACAAGTCACAGGTCCAAAGCCTAAGGCAGCTTGGAAATAAGCACCATGTTTATATGAAGACTCTCATATTTATATAATCTAGTTGATGAAGTTTAGTAAAACAGATTAGAAGAATCTGAGTTTTTTGGACACTTACTGGGAATCATAGTATTTTAGGTCACTTTTTTGTGAATCTTAGTATATAGTTCCAGATTGTGTGAATCTTAGTATATTTGATACTTTTTGTAAATGATAGTGAATCATGATAGTCACTCATGCTTTAGGATATTGGAAACTTTTTGTACATGATAGTGAATCATGACTGTCAATCATGATTACAACAGTTATATTTATGAATGGACTAATGATATGTTTATATCCCTTAACAATTATTGTCTTCCTGTGTAATTCAATGTGTTTTTGGTAGCAAAAACATAACTGACAATTTCTGTACAACATTACCATATATGCCTGCAGTTTCATATAACACATCCGCATACTAATATTAAATCAACCATTTTTATTTTTTGTAAAGCATTCAACAACTCACATTTTCTGTACAAAAATATATTCATTATATAACAATCAACAACATTTTTAGTGAATCTAAGTTCTTTTATAAATAGCATATAAGTAGTACAAGTGTTCATCAACTGTTAGTGCTAACATGCGCTTCAATAGTAACCATTACAGCTACAAAAGTGCTTGAAGCACTGCATCCTATAAAACTAACACCAAATCACATCTGACCTACTTGCTAAGTACAACAACTATAATATCCATGATAAAAAATCAGTTAATAATCACAACACACACCTACATCTTCCATTTATAATTTTGGCCTACTTATTGGGCATTTTTTATCTCTCTTCTAAGCTTTGCAAATTTAAGCTCCAATTCACTTAATTCCTCCTGCTAAATTCTGTCACCACACAAATACTTCAATACAGCATTCTTAAACTTTAAATTAGCATTCTCTTCCTATAATTCTTTAATAACCTTTGAAGCTTGAGCATCAAACGGTTCATCATGCCATTCAAAGTACTCACATCCTCTTCTATCTCCATATCTTCTATTCCTTCCATATTTCTTCTTCTACAAACACATTATAATTATATACTGCAAATTCAAGCTCCAATTCACTTATTTGCTCCTGTTGAATTCTGTCACCACACAAAGACTTCAATGCAGCATTCTTAAACTTTAAATTAGCATTCTCTTCCAATAATTCTTTAATAACCTTCGAAGCTTGAGCATCAAACGGTTCATCATGCCATTCAAAGTACTCGCATCCTCTTCTATCTCCATATCTTTTATTCCTTCCATATTTCTTCTTTCGCAAACACATTCCAATTATATATACATTTTTTCTTATATTATATATACACAAATCAAATCATGGTCACTGATCCCTTACCTCCAAGCTAACAATGCATGAATAGAACCTTCTTCCCGCATTTTGTTCAGTCCAAGCTACCCACCTTGGTGCCTTCAAATTACAATAGCAGAATTTTGGTCGCCCTTTGTATTCAAATTCTGGACCACTATAGTGAGGAACTCGAATTCTCGATGAAGCTTCTAGACCTTGCATTCTCGATGTTGATTCATAAGACGAAGACAATGATCGTCTAGAAGCTGTTAACATTTTCTTTTTAATTTTTGCAAATGATTTAGGAATGGCAATTTGGGGGAAATTTTCTAGGGTTTATCCATTTTAATTTGGGGGAAGTAGGTTTAGTTTTCAATTTGGGATTCTTTTATGTCGTTATTTTTTATTAAAATATTAATATTTTACTATTGATAATTGCACGCGCCCAATTCTGTAATAATTTACTTGAATTTAAGTTTAAAGGGCCTAAAGTTAGAAGAAATAGGCTTATTTGTAGAAAAAAGTTCAAATAGGCTCATTTGGCGACAAATTATATCATGAACCCATGTCCATGTTGCAATATGGACTAGAAGTCTATTGCACGTGTGAGTCTTTTTTTTTTTTAACTCTTCCTTCTCTTTTTTTTTAACGCTTCTTCTCCACGCATTTTCTTCTTCTTCTTCTTCCTTTGCAGTCTTCTTCTTCCATGGCACCATGACCTGCTCTCCGTTTTTTGAATTGTTGTGTAGACTTAAGGCTAAAAGCCAAAACCGAAGCAGAAGCATTAATTATCACATTTGATTGGTTGATTGATTAAGTTATTATTCAGAATAATTGTTGTTCCTTCTTCTTCTTCTTCTTCTTCTTCTTTTTCTTCTTCACATTTGGTTGGTTGATTGATTGATTGGATTATTATTCAGAACAATTGCCTTAATGATGAAATCCATTAGTTAAAAGTTTGTCTTCATAACTTCTTAATTACTAATTGTGCATGGATTCATTTGTTTAATATTATAGTGGTTTCAAAAATGAAATAAAAAGGCCATGAATGAAGTTTTGGAAAAGATAAGTTGTATTTGTTTTGTTTATTTTTTTATTTTTTAATGAGATTGAAAGTGAATCTTCAGATGAAGATCAGTGAATCTGCCAGTGAAAATCAATGAATTTACAGATAAATGACAATGAATTTGCATCAAATTCATTAATCTTCACTTGCAAGTTCATTGATCTTCACCTGCAAGTTCAATGAACATGCAGATTCATTGATCTTCACCTGCAGATTCATTAATCTTCACATGCAGATTCATTAATCTTCACTTGCAAGTTCATTGATTAAATTATGAAGATTCATTAGTTATTAACTATATATTCATCACTTTAAATATTTTAGTTCATTATTCGATATGGATTCATCAATAAAAAATTATAAGTTCATTAAACATAAGATACATATTCATTAATTATACACTTCAAATTCATAAAATAAATATTACAATGGTTTCAAAAATGAAATAAAAAGGCCATGAATGAAGCTTTGGAGAAGATAAGTTATGTTTGTTTTGTTTTTTTTTTTTTTTTTAATGAGATTGAAAGTGAATCTGCAGATGAAAATCAATGAATTTGCAAGTGAAAATCAATAAATTTGCAGGTAAATGACAATGAATTTACAGCAGATTCATTAATTTTTACTTGCAAGTTCATTGATCTTAAGTAGTGGTATCTTTGTCTTATTAACAGCATTTGCAAAATGGATTGGGAGCAAAAGACTACTGTCAATGAGCTGACACAAGGAAAGGAGCTAGCAGAGCAGTTGAAAAACTAGCTCAACTCTATATCATTGCCTGAATTAAATTTGGAGTTGGGTCTTTTTTATTTTTTCTTGAATTTGGGGTTGCTGTCAAAAGATTGGAGGGACAGTGATACCCATGAATTTACAGGTGAAAGTCAATGAACTTTCAGTTGAAGATCAATGAATTTGTAGGTAAATGTCAATGAATCTGCAGAAGGCTCATTGATCTTCACCTGCAAATTCATTGATTCTTCAATGCATAGACAGGCGAAGATTAATGAATGTACGTGAAAAAAAAAGACGTTGACGAAAAAATAAAAAGACGCACGCATTTTTTTATTTATCTCACACGTGTTATGGACAAGAGTTCATAATGCAATATAAACAGGAGTCCATAATATAACAACTGCTCATTTGGCCTCAAGACGTATTAGTCCAAGTTTTATTTGATCACGGTCCTTGGCAAAAAGTGAAAAATATCCACAAATCAACAGCAAATGAATTCCAACTTTACATTTAATAATTACCCTTACCCTTAAAAAATGTCCACTATAGGCTTTAAGATTTTAGTGCAAATGCTATATAATATATGGCATGCAACTCTAGCATTTTTTATTTTTTTTTTGTTAAAGCAACTATAGTATTTTTCTTATCAGGCAGTCTTGATCTACAAATAGTAGAATTGGTTTAAACCTTAGACTTATAAGGGATGTATATATAGACATGCAAAATCTAAACCTAGAAGTCCAAATCAAAGAACTATAGTATCATATAAAGATGAACTTAATTATAAAACAAAATTTATAGCAAATTCAGACATACCTACGTACTTGATCAGATCCCTATTAAGGATTATAACGTAAGAGATTAAGGTATCAAACTCTGGGTTTGAGTTAACCAATCAGAGCTAGAAAAATGCCATATTTCCCTGCTTGCCTTCTTCTGCTCGGAGGCATATGAATGTTGAGTTGCGCTCAGGCAATAATATTTCAGGACAACCAAGGAGGCCCTGGCCAGAGGCATTGAAAGCAGCCAGTGCGCATTGTGTTGATATAGAGCATGGGTTGTCTCAGGTTTTTTGACAAATTGAGGTTAATGACCAGGGATCAATCACTGTCATCCATGATAATGTCTATAGGTGTGTACACTCATATTTGCCCGATTGATGACCAAACACCCGTCAGGCATCAAATACACATCAATTTTCAGCCACAATTCCATCGGGCTGACGAAGATATGTATTAGTTGAGGTTGCTATTGTCCAGCAGAACCAACATTATCATGGCAAATGCAAGAAATTGGAATCTTCCTAATTCATATACATAACTCCCCAAAGCCACCACCAGCTTTGACCCTTTTCTGTTTGCTTCTTATGTGTATATAGGAAAAAGCATTGTCCCGCACCATCTCAAAAAGGGTACTTAAAAAAATGAGGGTTAATCAAGCTTGTTGCAAAAAAGCAACAAACCATCATGAGACTATGGGTCCAAGTAGCTCTCGTTTCACTGTGAGGATCTGCGTCCAGACTGGATGATGGAAAAGGTCAAGTGGGAATATCAGTGTCAATGTACCTTAATATTTTTCTACAGGTCTCATTATGTGGTTGAAAACTTGCCAAAATTTGCTTTCTTAGTTTCATGTTCATTACCCAAAAGAGGATTGCACAAAAAAAATCGCATCTGACCCTACTCTTGCTATCTGATGACTCTAAAACATATGGAAGCCTCGCACATGGTGTGGATTCTCTTTTTTTTTATATACTTTCAGAGCATTTTCCTTTGTCTGCTTTTACATATTATACCCTCAACACATTACTACAGAAATTTTTTTATGCAGTACTGGTTAACTGTTACTTCAATCCACTGAAAGCACAACAACACATGTCGTACAGGAAGCCACCGCCATCCTCAGCTTGTCAATAACCAAGCCATTGTAAACTCAGGTAGTCCCATTTCACCAGAACCAGCTCCACAAACATGGGACTTGGCAAAATATCAATACACTATTAAAAAGTGGGAAAAATTTCAGAGCAAACAAGGAACAGATAATTAAAACACACTTCAGAGCAAAGTCCCATTTTTGTGTTGATGACCCAAAAATGTTATGATCAATGCTAATGAGATATGATATTGCGTGGCTACCCATTAAGCCAATTTCAACTGTGTCAGTCTGACCTTAAATTATTCTTCGTGGGATTTATTTCAAGCAGTTCAGGCTTAAGAAAATGCAAGCATGCACAAACGAAGTGTGATTATTTTTCGAATTTTCTATATCAGTATCACAGACAACTTAAGCAGTTAAGCTTATTGTATTAGATGTTGCTTCTCATGTGAGCTCAAGATTGCTCAATTAGAGGAATTTCAAATTGTGGTTATTAATTTCTGTGCTCAGGAATATGTGCCCAATTAAATACCTGAGGGACCTGATCCTGAGGCAAATAATAATCTCTAGACATAGTACTGCAGCCATTTTACGTTCAAGTCTGCACCACATATGTTAGTGTACCACCTATTGCCAATGATGACCACAGCGTACTTGTAATACCTGACAATATCATCCCTTCAACTTGCCACTATGAGATTCCCAGGGATATCACGTACAGTATTGTACATCAAGGTATACAGCTTAAAGCTATCACAACATATTCTCCTATTTTTGAAAGTATAGAACGATTTGATAATGTTACGGAAACTGCAATGCACAGTATATGTCGTTATTATTATTTTTTTAATATAGGGTTATACGGTCTAAATTTTGATGAATTGTATAATATGGAGTAGTCTTTTCCTTTACTATTTTTTAGTTAATAAAGAGGTTATATGACCTAAATTTTGATGGACTATAAAATAGAGGCAGTCTCCCCTTTAAATCGAAGAGAATAGAAATTGAACCTTACACGTAATGATATCTTTTGAGATGAGTTATTTTTTGACTACTTTCTCACTGATTGTCATTATCCTTTTTATTTAATAGTGCAGCATTGTGGGGATTATTAATGTTAACTTATTAGAATTGGTTGGAAAGAGATATTTTAATATCCTATTTATGAGTGTAAACATAACACAGTAATATTTAAAAATTTTAACTTTTAACATTGTCACAGTTTAAAAAATTTCAGGTACCTTAATCTAAATCAGTTGGTTTAGATCTTATAGTATGAACACGAACAATGAAAAATTTCATAATAATGGAACACTAGAATAATTATTTACTAATAAGTGGCTTCAAGTATTTAAATAAATTGCAGTACACAAACCTTTTCAGATACTTCACCATGAATCAAATTTGAGCGAAACAATACTTATAAAAATAATAAAAAATAAAGGAGAGAATACTGAATTAGACTTAAATCATAGCTTATTTTCAATGATATAATTAATAATGCTTCCCACAATCTTCTATAATTTTTTATTAGAAATACACACTTTTTAAAATATAGAAAAAATATTTGTTATGATCAAGGATGGCTCAGTAGATTGTCTGTAAGCGGAAAACCCTCTTCCCATTTTTCAACCCAATTCCATTTATGAAGTTGCTTGTGGGGCGAACTCGGTATCCATCTCAAGGCTAACAGTACCGGTCCAGATGACCTAAACTAATTAAGAGAAAACATACATCGGATCAGATGATTGGACAGAATTTGAGCAGAGAGCACTACTGATCTCACGTGGCAACTTCAACGTCCCACAGCAAAAAGGAGCCACACGGAGCCTTTATCGCTACCATAATAAAACATTAAGTAACAGTTCACCACGCGAACAGTACTATCACGAGCTACAATTTTATAAAATAATTTCCTACATTTCACCACGGACATGTATCATTCTAATTGGAATAATCAAGTAACCACAAATATCACTTCCCTTAACATTATAGCTAATTAACGTGTAGGATCATCAAACAGGCTCTTCCGGTGCAGCCACCAACTTTATAAAGCATATATATATAGCAGGTTTCTTCTTGAATACAGTTTCACACATTTAAATGAATTTGATTGCTGGCTTCATATGGTACAGTAGTACAGTGAATAAGATATTTATTAATTAAAGACAATCGCATTAATTTAATAAATTCTGAAATCATATAAAAAGGGTATTGTTAAATTCAGACAAATGCACCCACCAGTCCACTAGAGTGAACCATTGGGAAGGAGTGTTTCAGGTTCTTGTAACAGCGAAAGATTTTTTTTTTTTTTTGGTTTGTCAAATTGTCCTTGAACTCATTAAATTCTGATCTGTAATTACTGTTATTTACGAAACATGCAAGTTACATTGGCTATTGATCAATTCTGGAAAACGTATGGATTATTACAAGATTTGATCTTGCAGCAAATATTTAAGATGCATGTATAATGTAGTATATAAGAAATTAATTGTTACATCGGTTGCTCATGAAGGACTGCTACACACAATGCATGCAGCAAAAGATTGATGGATCAACGACCTTGCAACAAAACAGCGCATGTACATGTATGTGGCATACACAGAATCTATCTGCTGGAAGGGTCCAGGACCCACGATCCATTTTACCCACATGACTTGATTTTGACAATGAGTAGCCAACCCAAAACTTGTAACTATCTTTGTGTTTCTCTTCACCAACATGTATCTTATGCATTGGAGGCTTCCAGGGAGCTAGCAATACATATCTCTTTCATAAAACAGTTCAATCTTTTGATTATGAAAAGTAGCTTATTTCTTACTCTCATCATAAACCAAACTGACTGACAAAAAAAAAAGCTCAAGCGTTTTGCAGAGAAAGAAAAATGAAGGTGAAGTCTATTGCTAGCTAGCTCTTAATATTCCTCAATGTTTCTTGAGCTAACTGCCATACCCCTTATTGCAGTTACTAGGTTGGATGCATCGAAAGTTCCGGCAGAATAGCAGTGAGCCTCTGAAGGATTTCGCCATCGGTAATTTTCCTTCTATCACATATATTTTCTTTTGATTCTTTTTTTAATGAAGTAGACATAACCATGGAAATGATAAGCTTCTATATATGCATTACGATACTATACCGAAAATTTTACATAAGCATATTAGCTGCATTCGATTAAGCTAAGTTCATGCAACATTCTTTATGCTCTTTTAAAGAAGAAAATCTAACATTCTATGCGTCAGGTCATGCTTGTAATTGTCTTATAGGGCAGCCATCACTAGATGACCACCAATACTACTCAAAGCCAAACTATGGAGCCAGATCATACAAACAAGCCCAGAAGGATCACCTTCGAAAATCTTTTGCTGGAATGGAAGCAGCAAGAATTGAAGAAGAAGAGGAAGAGGACTATGAAGAAGAATCTTCAGCTGCTATTTCTGAGCTATTCCATGGTTTTCTTGCAATTGGGACCCTTGGTTCAGAACCAGTCAATACTGATCCCTCAACACCAACATTCGCTATCTCAGTTGAGAACATAACTGAGAAAGAGACTGAAGTGACTGAGAACGAACTGAAGCTCATCAATGATGAGTTGGAGAAGGTTCTGGGTGCAGAAGCTAGAGAAGATTGTTGCAACGATTCATCAGGAAGAAACAGTTATGTTAGTGCAGGAAGAAGCAGTCATGGTAGCACCATTACCCTTAGTGGCAAGCCGATGGAAGGACAAGAGACCAATGGGACAACTATCTGCCCACTTCAGGGTTATCTTTTTGGATCAGCCATTGAGCTATCAGAAACAACAACAGTGGCAAAGAAGGAGCACAGGACATCGCTTGGTGAGCTCTTTCAGAGGACTAAAATAGCAGAAGAGAATTTTGGAGGAAAATATGAAAGAGATGAGAAGCGCATGGAGAAAGAAGCTGACAAATCTGCTGTACATCTTATGAAAAAGATGTTGAAGAAGAAAATGCTCCATGCTTCTTCTAGGAACTCTACTGCCGGTGGGGGTGGAACTGTCGATTCTGCATCAGCAGAAACAAAACTGCACAAGGTATGCCTACGTGCAACATCTATATATGCGAAAATGCTTCTTGAATTTAGCCAAAACATGCAAGTGTGATCATTAACTTGGAGCCAAATAATCATCATAATACACGTAATACTGATCAGTTTATTTTTACTGCTTATATATCAATTTATTGAATGGTGCTTCATCCCAAAGAAGTATGTTGCAGATTTCAGGTATAAATTTTTTTTATTGATGTGTGGCATGCAGATCCTACATATGTTCCACAGAAAAGTTCATCCTGAAAGCTCAACATCTTCACAGAAAGTGGATAAACCCCAGAAAAATGATAATAAGAAGAACAGCAACAACATGGGATACCACAGTGGTGGGCAGATGCTCCCAGATGAAGAAATTACAGTACTTCCTCAGCGAGCCCTTTCAAAGAGGAGCATGAGGCGCTACAAGAGCCAATCTAACCCACCCCAATTCACTTTTAGCAGCAGTGACTCAAATGGGAGTAGGGAATGCTGGATCAAAACAGATGCAGACTGTAAGTATAGCTTTAGTTCCAATTTATGATCACACTGATATTTTACTACTCTAGCTAATTCTGTTTAAATTACACCTAAACCCAATAATTTAAACCTTACCTAGGCTTAAGCTAATTTATGAGTTACATGTTTTGAATTGCAGACTTGGTGTTGGAGCTCTAATTAAAGGCAGATGATGCAGCAGCTCAAGCATATGGGTTCTAAATTGTCATCTTGAATTTACTAAGAATTGTAGTGTTATTCTGTTTGTATGGGTGATTATTGGTAGTACTAAGTGAGTGGTTTTGATATGAAAAAATTTGCATGGTTGGAGTTGGCACAAAAAAATAAAAATAAAAAGAGGCACTCTTCCCCCTCTCTTCCCCACACAAAAAGGAAGCTGCCCTTAAACAATTTTATGTGTAATGTAATGATTTTACATATATATTCTCAGAATCAAAATGAAAATGTGCTGCATGCATTTCATATATTGAACCTTGGAAGTCCCACAGAAAGAATTGTAATTGAGCTCAGCTCAGGCTATTTATCAGCAGAACAAGTATAATACATGTATTTTTTTTATGTGCAGAAGTTTTCGAAGTAATTTATTAATTCTGCATGTAGACATATAAAGCATCATTACTCAAACCAAAAGTTTTATTACTATATTTGGATGCAAGAGATTTAAACATGAATTTGAATTTCAATTAAATTTCTTATTTAGAAACTATATGAATTTGTATCCATAAAAATTTTAAATAAATTCACAATAAATTTAATAGTTCATTTAATGAGAATTTGCAATTACATGTATGTATTTACATTTGAAATCTTTATATTTAAAATTCAATGTTTGAAATCTAAAATTTCAAATTAAATGTTTACATTCAAACACATACGAAAATTGGGCAGGTAAACCATCATAAGTACGGCAAATTCATCATGTTGGAAAGTTTTCATGTCATTTTGCTCAAATCTTGCACAAAGAAACATTAAGTCATTAAAAAATATCTTTTTTAACCTTTAAAATTCTCAATTATTCAATTTCAATTTGATAATTTGTACATAACCAATACTGCTATTCTAACAAATATGTTTATTTGGCCAAAAAATAAAATACAGCTATTCTAACAAGGAAAACATTTCAATTAGCCAGCATTGTAGAATAAGAGAAATTAGGTACTCGTTGATATGCCTTTCCACCTGAACCTTCTTACTTCCGATCCTCGGTTTTTAAGGAACTTTCGAATAAATATCAAAGACATGAAAAGGAATTGAAGGGGGAAATAAGAGAGAATCCAAAGGGCAGTGTATGGCACTAGCATGAGCTATCCATGTAATTTATGAGCAACTCCTGAACCATACTTCTATCGGGTATCCTTCCTGCAGCACCGTAAATTGGGGCTAGGCCTCCATTTATAGGACCTGGATTTTGTTTCACCTGAAATATTCAATAACAACGATAGGAAAAGTCAGTCAAGTTTATGAATTACTGCAGCATAGCTACTTGCTAAATGGGTTTACAGTGGTAGGTTAATTCATGGTTTCATTAAAACTTACAGTTTGCACAGATTCCCTCAAATCCTGAAGGAAGTCCTTGTAAACCGACACATGTTGCAGAGTGACACATATATGAAGGCTGAGTCAGCAAAGCAACAATAATTAGTCCAGAATGATATGTTCGTTGAATTTAATTTTGAAAGAAACTAATGAAACTGAATCCAAGAGGTACAGATTATCTGGAAAAGTAACTATTAGAATCAATATTTGTTTTGGAATTTATACTGTCACAGTATAAATTCCAAAACAAATATTAGACGATGAGTAGTAGATTAATTTGCCAATTGCCATCAGAGATTGCTGCATAATTGTTTGCGCGTTTGTTTACCTGTTGGGTCTCTGTAAAGCATTCAAATGCCAGCCTTTTGAAGATAAAATGTCATTGACTTCAAATATGTCTAGAGTATTTGATCCAAATGCCACAATTGTCATATCCGGCTTTCCAATGACAAATAACTCGGGCATCTCCTCTATTCTGTTAGTGATGAGGATTATAAATTTACTAAACTCCAAGAACTTGCAAAATGGTCAAAAAGAGAGGAAATGATGGATGTAAAAAATACAAACCCTTTCTGTATTTTCTTTGACACTTCCATTATTGCTTTTGTGTTCTCCAAGTACCCTTCAGGACGTAATGAAACAAAGATCAGTCTGAAAATAGTATTAAGTGAACTACCTTGATAAGCATTGAATTATAAAGAAACCAAATGCCAACACCTTCTAGTCCCAGTGACATCATTGCTGCCCAAGCCCCAGCTATTAAACTCCCTGGCCTGCTTCCAGCAATGGTAGGGGACACATAGAGCCCACCTGACCACTCAGTCACTGCAGGCAGCACACAAAGGAAATATTTAAAAAAATTATAAAGTTCTATTATAGAAGAAACTAAATTGGGACTCCTTTTTTTTTTTTTTTTTTTGAAGCTATTCTCTCAGTCCGACAGAATATTTGTATATCTATATATATATATACCCAAACAACAGCTCAGAAATATTTCCCAATTAAATATTAATGGAAACAGTTTTCTTTCAACAGTGGTGTTGCCTATGAATGGCCAGACTGGTCCCATCAATTTATCATAACTTCAGGCCATACCAGAAATTCAGCCTCCCACATTCACCACAATAAGCAATTCTTTCCTGATCCAGATTCCCCATTTTTAGCAGAAAAAATATGGGCAAAAAAATCCCTTGA
Source organism: Mallotus repandus (assembly GCA_949671775.1). Lineage (NCBI taxonomy): Eukaryota > Viridiplantae > Streptophyta > Magnoliopsida > Malpighiales > Euphorbiaceae > Mallotus > Mallotus repandus. The sequence continues at coordinate 40,099 of CATIWM010266821.1, forward strand.
GTAAAATATTATGTTGGAAAAAAAAAAACCAAATATTTGCTCAATATATTAACCAGACATGATAATTTCTTAGGGTTAAAAAGAGTAAACGTACCAGCAACAAATTGATGCTGTTGGAAAAGAGAGTAATGGAGACGGGCGGAAATAATCAATGCCACAGCAAGAAACTCATCAGAAAGAATTAAGGAGAAGCATTAATAAATAAATGGGTACATAAAGAACAAGAATTCTATATCTCAAGCAAAATATTTACAAGAAAACCTCATCCATTTCTGTTGCCCAGTGGTATTATTAAAGAGGCAAAAGAACAAATAAACTAACAAGAACAATCTATTAGTTGTACGATCAATGCAAGAGTCTGTATGTCAAATTTTGCAAAGAGGAAAAAGTATTCTAAACAATATACATTGCTCATTCTCAAATGATGAAGTTTCCTGATGCCAAATTGCATGACAATAAACAAGCGGTAAACAATCACATAAAATCAGTATAACACTGGGATTTCCCAACTTCAAACCAAAGAGAGTAAATATTTCAATTGCAACTTCATTAAACAGATGAGAACAATCTTATATAGGACATGGAGCAAAATCAGTAATAGATGTTACCTTCCTTATATCATGATTTCTGTACAGAACTACACTTGTTCCTTTAGGAGCCAGCCCATATTTATGCACATCTACCGACATTGAGGTTACTCCATTAACAGAAAAATCAAAGGGTGGAATTGGGTACCTGAAATAGTAGTAAGAGCCAGAAAATGAATATGAGCATGTGATGAGGGGATTTTGATGAGCATCTCAAGGAGTATGATATAAAACAACTGCCATCGAGTCATCAAAGATATATCTTATTACTAGACTAGCTAACACATGTTGACCAGGAGAGCTCTAATAGGTGGTGCACTACATGGATAACTCATCAAATGTGATAGAGAACATTGAAAACAGACTGGAAAGCTCCTCCAGTCGATAAGAAATCCAACATCAAACATAAAGGGTATCTCTGATCTACTAATATTATACTATTTACTAAAAGCCTAAGCTGCAAACTACAGGCAAGCACATGCCCTGCATTTAGAAAAACAGCATAGCTACTAATAGGGCCTAAACCTTTATTATGTTCATCATCGTATGTGATAAACATATCAACAGAAAGTATTTACATTCCCCACAGAGTCATTGCAGAAATAAAGCATGCACAGCCAAACACGTAATCAGGAATTTCCAAAGCAAATCCATAACAAAGATATAAGAATCATGAATTCATGTCCATGATATGTCTGAATATGAGATTTGTCCAAACAGAAGAACCAATTCCATGTTGAATTTCAGAGAAAGCATTCTACAACAATTAGCAACTGCCAAATGAAATATAATTGAATGCTAAAAGAAATTAGGCATACCCAAGCTTACGAGCAAAAGGTAATACAAAACCACCAAGACAGAGGTCAACATGGAGACATATCCCAAATCTACAGGCCAATTCACCCAGCTCCTACAAAAGGATTTTTCAATTTCTGAGTCGAAAGTTATCCAATAACCAAAAATTCAAGTAAATTGAGAGTACATATTTGTTATAAAGGGTTTTGCCATCCCATACCTCAATAGGATCAATGATGCCGTGAGGAAACCCTGGTGCAGATCCTACAATCTGCAGCACCATGATAGTAACATCAGACTAATCACCAAACTTGTGATATATATATTTTGTTAGATAAAGCAACCTCAGTACGGCAACAAAATCTACTCCAGAAATTTTTCTCTATCAGGGGGCAAAACTGAAAGATGGATGAAGAAAAAGTTACTGAGTCCAGAAGGTATACCAAAATGGTATTCCTGTTAATGTGCCGTCTAATTGCTTTAGCGTCTGCTTGAAATTCTTTGTTTACTGGAACACGCCACAACTTGATTTTAAAGTATTGTGCAGCCTTGTCATATGCAGAGTGTGCAGATTCAGGTATGATCCTGTGCTTGGGAAGGAAGTCACTCTTATTAGCAATTCTTAAGTCAGGGATAAATCAGCACAAAAATATGAAACTCATATGTTGAAGATTGACATACATTTCAGGTTTTGTAATTCCCTTCTTGGCCTTCATATAGTCCCGGGATGATTTCACAGCCAATAATATACTTTCAGTTCCTCCAGATGTCATGTTTCCACATATTTCTCCTCCAGAAGCCTTTTCTTTACTACCAAGTAGTGATGCTGTCATTGCAACTACTTCTGCCTCAAATCGTGCTATACTCTGGAATATATCGAAATGCAATGGATTGGTATGTGCAAACCTGAAAATGAATTCCAATCAGCTTTACCAAGAGACAGAGGACAAAAAAAAAAAGATAGAATCTTTTCAGTTGGTACATTTCAAAATTTAAGTTTAGCACAGTTTTGTCCAACCTATAATTTCATCAAAAAAAATTAAGTAAAATATGATTCAAATTCCACACTGAGAAGCAATTTAATTCTTGAAGAGGAACTTTGAAGTATGAAAATACAGATTAACACTGTATATTACATATCATACTAACATTGAACATGCCTCATTTATCAAAGAAAAATGTCCTTCAGATTCACTTCCTCCAATGTAGCTGCAAAATAGGAATAAAAAATATGAAAACTAACACCCTTTTGAATTCAATCCAAAGAAATTAATTCCCCATCATTGATGCAGGGGATACTTATAAATGGAACTGTTGATAATAGTTGCAAACATACACTGTACCAGAGCATTTTCCTTTCCAAACTGCATCATTTCTTTTCTCTTCCTTCATTTTCTCAATTATTCCTGTTCCTAAGCCTTCTCTTGGCAACTCTGACCTCCAATTCTCTCGTTTAGATTTACTACCAGATTGCAACTTATCTACAACCTAGCCAATCAAATGCCAATACATTTACAGGATTGAAAGAAAAAGTCAGTAGTTTCACTCTCAGAGACAAACTTTGTCTGATTGTTATTCACATACAACCAATGGAAATAGACATATATGTGAACAAAGAAACAGCACTTCTCACAAAAAATAAAATTCTTTTCTTCCCACTAATGAAACAGTTGCATTAGTTCATTGCATGAAAAGTAAAGTTCAAGAGAAAAGTTCACTGAAACGAGATGCAAATAATCAGTTTAAACACCGAATTGTCAATGAGCATCATAAATCATGTATCAAATACATGCACAACCTTACTTTCAACTAGATATTTAAGGTGAAGGCCCATGTCCTACTTAGTTTTTTTACTGTCCTGATTTACTTTGCAGCTTCCAAAGGACTATGAATTAAAATGTAAACAAAGAAACTCATATGCATCTACACTGGTTATTTTAATAAGCAAGCAGAAATGTCTCCTTAAAAAGAGCATATCTTCTCACCCTTCCTTAGATCCACTAACTCATAGTATAATCAAACGATAAAACCCACAAAAAAAAAACATGTCTGATAAATCTCAATAGAAAATTCTAGCAATATCTACTTATTTCAATCTGCAAGGTGTACGATAACACAATTATTCATCAACACAGAATACAACCTGCAGATATCAGACCATTAATGTCATTGCACGGAATTTGATACAATATAAAAGCTATAAGAGATGAATACTAAAAACCCAATCCCTTCCTAACCCTACCCCATCAACAGCAGCTCTGTAAACATGAATCCAAAACTGAGCATTTAATGCAACTATAAATATATAAAAAAAAAATTCCCCTTTCGGACAGATTAAATGCAAAGACAACAACTGATCAAAAACCTATTCAATGTTTGTTTCCTCTTAATTTAAACATTCATTTCAATATCATCAAACTCAACAACAGATCCCACAAATCACAGCACCACAGCAAAATACACAACAAAAAAACAAACAAAAGACACTTCACACACCTTTTGCTTCTGAGCATCTATGTAGCTCTTAACTCCAGGCACCAACCTTTACATTAAAAACAAAAACCAATAAATTAGCAATTAAAAAAAGAGACAAATTTTTTTAAAAAAAATTGTAAGCTAATAAATGAATTACTTGATAGAGCTCATGAGAAACCCTAAAACAGTGGATTTGAGTCCATTTTCGTAGAAGACAAGAAACAGAGAGTGGAGGATTCGAGCCAGGAGAAGAGTTAACAGAGGAACAAGAACAAGAGCGAGAGGTTCATATTCAGATAAAAATGAATTAGCAGAAACTCTAAATTGAATCAATAATTGCTTCACTGAGTCCATTTCCATGGCTGCTGCTACTGAATGTCTGAATCCAACAAGAAGCAGAAGCTTCACACGAAAAATAAATAAATATGCGATAATAACAATAAGAAAAATAAAATAAAAATAAATTGTTCAATAATTATTTGTTTTTGATACGTTAATCTTCTGTTTTAAGTTATTATATCGCGTGACCATACCGCCACCATTTGTTTGTTTTGGCGGGGTAGGTTTTTTTAATTAAACATTTTTGTTGCGTACCGGCAACTTATTATTTCAGATTCGAGTTTTGATAAATAATTAATTTATATATTTTTGAATTCGAGTCTTGATAAATCATTTATATATGTGATAGTTTTAAAGAAGAAAATTTAAATTTTAGGTGCAATAAAAATGAATTATATGAAAATTAATCAATATTGATTTGATGATTGTACTTATTGTTAGAAAATAATTAGTCAAAAATTGCTTTTATTACTATAATATGTATTGTCAACTTTGAATTAATTTAGGAGAAGAGTAGTTGTTGGTTGTTTCTTTCAAGCATTTGCTTGATTCCTTCATATCCTAGTTGTAATTTGTGTTTGTGGATGGGATTTGTTTTTCTTCTTTGTTCATGAAGAATAGACAGTTAGACTTTCTGGTAAGTCTATGAAAATGAATAGTTTTTTTGCACATTGCAAATTTGAATAGTTTAGTTTGAATAATATATGCATTCACACTATTTTTAAAAATATATTTTAATAATATTTAAATTTCTTGTGAATTTCATTTTTATATTTTAAAAAAATTATTTACATACATTTTTAATTTAATTTAAAATTGAAATTTTAATGTAATAAATAATATATATCTTTGTAATATTAATGAATATCTAAAATTAATTTTAAAAATTAATATCAGAATTCAAATCTCATTAGAAGTGAAATGTTCTTTTATAAAAATAAAAATAAAATTGTTTAATGAATATAAATGGCAAGTACAACTCATCACAACCAATATATAATGCAAATTGTATTATCAAAACTATAGATAGGGTGTTTCCTTGATTGGTAGAATTTACAAGGAAGTTTTCTCATTGGCATAATACATCCACAATTATCTATATTTGTATATAGATTTATCATTTTTCTTTCTGTATTTTCAATTTTTAATACCTCAAATTATTTACAACCTATTATATAAATATCCATTTTAAGAGATTTATCCACATATATTTATATATATTTACCACATTTATTTTATATATTTATATAAACTTATCACTTCTGCCACTATATGTATGATAGCATGTTATTATACGTATCTTGTAAATAGTATAAACAGATATTTATATAATAAATTATAGACAAGTTGAAATACTAATTTGGTAAAATTGAAAGTCATATACAGAAGCAAAGTAATAAAACTGTACAATTACAAAAAAAACTGCGGATGTAATATTTGTTTTTCATTTGATGCATGCTTGTTGATTATTAATTTATCTTACTGTGCATTGCTTCTAGAATGTCAAATTGAAAGTTAATCTAGATGGTTTTTTTTTTTTTTTCAATGGATCAAAAGATCCCAAATTCATTACTGGCTCCACAAAGAGAGCTGGCAGTACAAGAACTATCTAATCTTAGATGACATTGACGTTCAATTCGAATGGGTATTAAATATGAAGCTTTGAATGCATATTCAACGTGCAACAACATTCAGATTCACCATTTTTTTTAAAAATTACAAAAATATCATGTGATTTAAGCCTTAATTATATTTTGATCTATGACTTGAACCCTAATAAAGTAATACTTTGTGTAACGGTCCATTAGCAAAGAATAAAAATTCAGTAAACACCATTTATAAGGTTGACGTGGCAAAGGATAAAATCGTTAGCCCACTTAAAGTTAGAAGTCAATTGTTTTAAAAACTCTGTCAGGTCAGCATATTTTCAACATCTTCTTTAAAAAAAACAAAGCTACCGGTGCCCTCCTTCTTCAACGTCTTCAGTATCTTCTTTAGCCAATAATAAGCAATGCATTCACCCACACCTTTATTTCCTCTTCAATTATCGGAAAATCCTAACTCTAGATTTCTAATCTAATGGCATCTAAAGATCCAATTGTTGTTGTCGAGTCTGTTTCTGAACCGGACACTACAGAGCCGGCAGAGGAAGTTCCAACCACCATACCTAAGGTGACTAAGTCAAAGAAAATTAGGAGTCAAAACCCCAAAAAAGTTGTCGCTGGTCCTAAGAAACCTCATGCCCGCACTCCTCGCACTCATCCTCTGTACGAAGAGGTGCGTATTTATACTATTTAAGTGACGTACTGTTCGATTGGTTCGAGTACATATATCTGATTTTGTGTTTTTTATGTGTCTATTATAGATGATTAATGATGCTATTGTGACAGTAAAGGAGAAGACAGGTTCAAGTTAGTATGCCATTACTAAGTTTGTTGAAGAGAATCATAAATAACTTCCAGCTAATGTTAAGAAGTTGGTGCTTTATCATTTGAAGAAGCTTGTAACAAACTGGAAATGCAATAGGACAAGCGAATAAGTGAAGAAGATGGTTTTTTCAAAGAAGACATCACCAGAGCTACGAAACTCAGCTATCAATAGTTTTTTTCAAAAAAGAAACACTTCAAGCAGTGGAACTGTTTCTGGTGATCTTCATTTTTGCTGCTGCTTCTCTACTTCATTGTTGGTACCATTGATGATGCTTTTGATAAAGATTTGTATAGAAAAATTGAGTGTTGTCCTCAATTGATAACTGATATGTTAATGATCGTTGTATGTGTTGGAGCTCTTCTAGATACGATGAATGTGAGCAGGATATCTTAATGGGAGATGTGAAGAACTTAAGCTAAGAATGAAGAGAATGTGCGTCTAATATAATCTTTTTAGTGTATATGCTTAACACTTTTGCTCTTAAGATGATTGACTTAAAATGAATACAAGAATAAAACAAGTATTAATTTTGTGTGCACCGCTATTTATTACATATAATATATTAGTTTTTACAATTTTTTTATGCAGCAATACTACATTCCATCTGCAAGAGAACTTTCACGGTTGGTTGAAGTTTGTAAAACTCCAGTTATCTAACATTTTGCTGAAACAATTTCAGGAGCGACAATAATCAGGAGCTTTGATCATGAATCAAGATTCAGGGAAACCAATATGAAACTGATGGATGCATATTCTCGGCCCAAGTTTAATATTGTCGTTGCAATGGAATGGCTTTGTTTCCACTTGGATATGTTTTTTACTATCACATTTGCCTTCTCTTTATTTTTCTTAATCTCTTTTCCAAAAAGAATTATCCAGGTTAGAAGTTCTCGTCTTATATATTTTCTATCTTCTCGTTGACCACAAACTCCAAATTGGTAAAGCCTAAAATACAACTTTTTCTTATGCTTTTCCATTTTCAAAGTGATTGCTGGTTTAGCTGTGACATATGGACTCAACTTGAATATGTTACAAGTCTGGGTGATATGGAACATTTGCCATCTGGAGACTAAAATCACATCAGTAGAAAGAATACTTTAATACATGTCTATTTCTAGTGAGCCTCCTCTTGTAATAGATGAAAAAGAATACATTAGTTAAAGAGGGAGATATGAGACAAGAGCTCATACTCCTCGTGTTGATGGAATAGTGTTGGTGAAATAACGTGTTTCTTTTTTGAAGGATTGGCTTTTATTTAAAACTTTTGTTTTATTGGCTACTTGTGTTTGTGGAATAGTATGATCGTTTTGTTCTTACCTGCCAGTTCTTTAAATGCTATGTGATGAGATGATTTTGCTCTTTGCCACGTCAACATTATAAATGACGTTAATTGAATTTCCACTATTTGCTAACGGATCGTTACACAGGGTACCACTTTGTTAAGGTTTAAACTACAGATCAGAAGTTATTAACGTTGAAACTATAGGATCTTTTACTGTAATTTTTCCTTTTTTTATGATGCAACTTGGTATTAAAACGGGAAGAGGAATACATACTAATTACTAAACACACAATGTCCTCTATAAGTAGTTCAAGTAATAAAAGATACGGATATTCAGTTGAGAAGATTAGGGATCAAACTCAAAAAAAAAATTGAGTTTGTAGTTAGATTTTTTTTTTTTTTTCATTGTATATGTTCAGGAAATGTTGGCATATATTGAACTATATATTGAATTTTTTAGCCCATTACAATATGGGCTCTTGTAAAGATAAAAAGCAAATATTGAAAGGTGGTCTCATTTGATAGAAGCCCAAAAATAGCAATTTTTTTTTTTTTCCAAAACAGTCGAAGCGAAATTCTGGCTGGCACCTGACAAATTGTTCTCGAAGAGTTGGAATTGGTCAAAACTAGCACACCAAAAAATTGATTACAAGGGTTGTTGATCGAAAAAAAAAAAAAGTATATATATATATATTACAAGGGTTAGGTGTAAGTCTCAGGCTTATCTTCTTCCTCCATCCTTAAGTAGATGCGGCTGCTGCTGAAGTTAATGTTATTTTCGCCTCCATCGTCTTAATTTTAAATTATATATATATATATATATATATATATATATTAGTAAACGTGAACAAAAAAAATTTAAATTAGTGATAATAAATAAACTATTAAATATATATTTTGATATTATTATTATTAAATAAAAGATTTAAAAATAATAAAAATATTATTTATTTATATAATAATTTAATATTAACTTAAAATAATTATAATTCAATTCAATTTTGATAAATTTTTTATTTAAAAAATTATATGATATTCTTTCAATATTTTTTATAATTAATATTTTCTCAACTCTATAACTAATTTTATATAAAAAATATTATGTTCATAATTATTCAAAAGATAATAAAATATTGTTAATTATTTTCTCAATAAAAAATTAAAAAATAGTAAAAATTTATATTTTTTTATATAATATTTTAAATATTACAATCTCATTAAACTTATAATTTATTATAATTTTATTAAATTTTTTATTTGAATTTATTCAATATTTTTAGTATTAATAATTTTATTTACTCAAAAGTAATTTAATGTGATTTTTTATTTCAGCTAATAAGAAAATGGTAAAGATTAATTAATTTAATTTTAACTATTTTTATTAAATTTGATAAAAATATCTAAAAAAGATAATTATACTACTTTTCTTAAAGAAATACTACTATCAAACAAATTATATGCTCTACTTTAAAATATGATGAGAGATACAAGACAAATAAAAATTTTAATTAATTTAATTATAATTATTTACTTAATAAACTTTAATTTAATAAGTATTTAAAAATAATAAAAGGTATCATTTTATTTATATGTCAATCTAATTTTTTAATCTTAACAGTGTTACATTATAAGACAGTAATTTATTACAATTTGAATAAATTTTCTATTTGAATAATTGTATAACACCCTTTTTATTTTTTTAAAATAATAATCGATCTAATTTTACATATACGATAGAGTTATGTTTTTTTAATATATTAATTTATTACATTCTTTTTGAATTCTATATTTAAACACAAGAATCTTTCATAATTAATTATTTTATAATTTTATTAATTTTAATTTTAAGTATTTACTTATTAAATTCAATATATTAAGACTTATAAAACTATGTTATCTAATTTGATTTATATTAGATGCAATATAATTAGACCTAATTAAAATAGAAAAATATATATTTTTAACAAAATTACTACTAAAAATGTAATTAATTTAATTTCGTTAGAGATAAAATAAAAGTTAACCTAATTGAAATAAAAAATATATTTTTAATTAAATTAAAATTATATATTAATTAATTTAACCAAATTAGAATAGGAAACATACTTTCAATTAAATTAGAATTATATATTAATTAATTAAATTTTTATTAGAGATAAAATAGAAGTTAACCTAATTATAATAGGATATATACTTTCAATTAAATTAAAATTACATTTTAATTAATTTAATTTAATTTGTATTAGTCAATGACTAAATTATCTAATTTTTATATAATAATGAGTTAAAACTTTTTTATAATTTTATATGTCCCCCTCCCCTTCGTACATTTATATATATATATATACACCAACAACCGTTGGAATCAACTGACAGATATTGTTTCCGCTCAAACGAAGTTTCAGGTTCCAGTCATGGTATATATAGTCACGTTAAATTAGTTGTTGTATGACCTTTGCCGTTTTTGTGGTTCTATCCGAATCGAACCGGATTAGTTAAAGTCTAATGGACTCTGGATACCGGTAATTCACACACAAAAAAAAATTATATATATATATATATTATCTGATGTTTTTAATATTTAGTAGTTATAAGGATTTCGATTATTATGAAATTCGATTTCAAAGGGATAAAATCTATAATGCACAAACACTTTAATTAATAAATATTTTTCCGCATATGTGTCTTCTTTTTTTCGTGTCCGTGCAATATAAACACTTTAGTTTAGAAGATAAACACTTTAATTATTATAAATCATTTTTATGTGTTCGTATTCCTACTTTCTATGTCTCTGTATTCATATTCATGTTACGTATGGTAAAACTACTTGAACACTTATTATTATTATTATTATTTGAACTCAAAATTTTATTTAAAAATTTTGATTTTTTTGTGACTTAAATTAACGAATGTTAATACAATATAATTGAAAGAGCTCTAGAGGGGGTGAATAAGGCTACCAAATAAAAATCAAAACTTAAAAATAAATAAATAAGAATTAAAAGAATATTTAGAAGGAAGAATGAAGAACACAATGATTTAAAAAGTTCGAATTCAATAACAATCCTACGTCTCTACCTAACTTATCCCCAAGTTAGGATTTTGAATCATTATAATCTATTTCTCCAGATTGATTTTACAACTTGAGTTTTCAAAGTTCACTTAAAAACCGATTCACTAGTGTTTTGAAGGCTTACACTAAAACCAAATTCCCAATTGTTTTAATAGCTAAACACTTAAACCAATTCTTTTATAATAGAACCTCACTTCCCTTTTTCTAAACCCATAAAATAGAAGACAAAAATTTCTATTTTAACATTCACCAACTCTCAAAAGAGTTATACAAACATAAAATGAATTTAAAGAGAGTTTTGAGAGCTTAATTGAATGCTTGAGAGTATGTAATGAATAAACAAGTTTTTTAACCTTAAAATGAATAATTTAGGTTCTATTTATAGTAAGCATTCTAATTATAGTTGTTAGGATTAATGATTTCATCCATTAAACATTCAAGAATTAATTTGAATGTTGTTTTAACTTTTTGCAGAAATCATACTTGTCACGGTTGTGATAATCATGGTCATGATCGTGAATCATGAAAAATTATGCGTTGAGCTTCAAATAGTCATTTGAAAATTTTGACTTTTGTCTGTCACGATCTTGATCACAGTTGTGATGATGATCATGAGCAATACTGATCCGTTGGCTAGATGATGCAGTTCGTGATGATCTTCGTGAAGGTGATCGTGATGACTGTCACGATTGTAGTCATGGGCGGGATGGTGACTGTGAGCACTACTGTTTCAAAATGTCAAAACAAAGTTAAATGTATCATGCTCGTGACTGGACTGTGATGTGTGTCACGAACATAGTTCCGATCGTGACAGGGACCGTGAGGGCTACTGGAACAAAAGCTCAAATGAACATATTTGATCACGATTGACTCTGGACCATGAGAGTAATCGTGACTCTTGTCATAACCAATGTCCCAATTGTGATTTTGATAACTACTGAAACTTAATTTAATTTTGACTTCAATAGGCTTGTATTGATCACGATTGGATCACAATCGGAACAAAAATTATGACCACAGTTTGCTATCCACTTTTATGCTCCATTTTAAAATTCTTTAAGGCTTAATACATGTACACATAAATAAATAATATTAGTACTCTAAAATTGATTTGCAAAGATCAAAATAGGATCAATTATTAGCCTAACAATGCAAATGTCTAACAGTAATGCACTTTCATGATATGTTATTAGTATTATTTTTCTTTAAAAAATGTTAAGAATCTGTCCAAAAATCCAAATTATTTAGCTGCTTCAGAAAATTGTTGCTTTATTATTATTATATACATGTATAAATAGGGTGTATAATTAAAGCTGGAGTATGCAAAGTTTGACTGGAGTACTTTGAATGATATATATCACACATATATGCTGCTGGAATTTTTCATGCAGATGCTTCGATGTAAGTTCAGGGATCATGACAATAACAGTAAACAGTTAACACTATTAATTAATTGATGAGTTTGACTGATTTTTTTTTTTTGGTCATGGAGGTAGGGAGGGAGAGGGGGGTTTGAACCCCCACCTCCTACAGGGTTACATTTCATATATAATGAAATGTTTATTTGTACAATGTCTGAATTTTCAATGCTCCAAGTACCCACATGAATCTGTTCATTTGACCATGTGTGCAATATGTACGTTTAATCTTCTAAGCTAGTGGAAGATTTGTATTCCATGCAAAATTCAATAATAATACAAGTTCTAATTGGTACTTGAGAAGAAAAAATTGGTACTTGCATCTGTAAAAATTATGGAGATTTCAAATTTTTTTTTTTAATTTGATGCCATCTGAGTATCATGGTGACAGAGAAAGGATAATTAGTAGTTAATATTTAAATATATTTTATGAGTTGTCATCATAAATAAGTCTCACATACCTAATATAAAAGAAAATAAAATGAACTCAAAATCTAGACCTCTCATTCTAAGAATTAAAGTTTTTACCACTTGAGTTAGACTTCAAACATATTGAAATTTCAAATTTGATTCTCTATATTCACCATTCAGTAATATTGGTGCGAATTATTACGCTAATAGCGAATGTTAAAAAAATGACTATTTTTATTGTATAATCCACGGCATTGGCATATATTATGTTTATTGTATCAAAAATACTAATAAAATAAATAGTTTAAATAAAATAAAAATATATTATCTGTTGGTTTAAATAATAATAAATTTAATTTTTTTAAATAAAATTTTTAAATTCAAATATTATATATGAAAACATATACTGTATAAGAGAGTTTTGTCTCTTTATAAAGACTATCTGACTCAATGTAAATTAGTCAATATATTTATAACTATCAAATATTGTAAATAATTATATAAAAAATAAATTAAATGAAAAATTAGGACAATTTTATTAAAAATTAGAAAAATATACAATGTTAGGATTATAAGATCACTAAACAAACTTTGAACTGTTTGGTAATTTGAACATGATTTTTCCCTTCGGGAAAGTTATGAATAGCTAGGTAAGATTGAAATAATGGCATGGATCAAATTCATTTTCAATGATGAATCAGAATTTTGACTATGCGCATAAAGATTCATCATGTCTATCAAAATGGTGATGACCAGCCATTTCAATTTTTATGATATCTGAATATCGTTGATTCAAACAAAAAAAAAATATAATATTAATATATATATATATATATATATATATATATTACCGAGTATTTTTTTCAAACATCTCCTAGAAAAATGGCCGTGGAATTATATTCAAATTCTTCGTATATGTTCAAAAGGGACAAGGCTAATCAGAGTCTGTACATACTTTTGTCTTCGTTGTTTGATAAGCAATGACGCTAAGGTCATGGATGAAGCAAAAAATTGTGAATACCACACAACTACAAGACTCCATTCTCACACTTTTTTTTTTTTAAGAACATAGAAGATTTTAGGTTTGAATATTTTTTATTTACTCATGTGGACAGTAATCCAGTTTACAGAATTATTATAGATGATTTGATTGGGTAAATTATTTGACAAAAGCTAATTATGTATATGTGAAAATGTTAAAAATTAGTTTACATTTTTCTACTTACTCTAACAACAACTATTATAATTCCATCAAAGTTAAAATCTCTCGTTTCAATCCTACTACTACTACAAAAGAAAAAAAAAATCCTAATTTTGGCCTTTTTTGTCATTCTATTTTCAATATTTAGTAAAAATATTATTTTAAAGTTCAATCTAGATAAATTCATAAAGAGCGTAAAGCTATACTAACATCTATTTTCTTCATACATAAAATTCGAAATTGAAACATTATAAAAAAATGCAAATATTTTACCATATAAATTAATAGATGTTGGTTAATTTTAATCTTTTTAAATTTACTATGAAAATCCAAATAATAGTTGAAAGATAATAATTTAAATATTTGTTATAAATTTTTGCATTTATCTTTAATTTTTAGTTAGGTGAAAAAAATGCTTTTACTTTATTTAACACATTTAATAAATTTTTTGTAGCGCAAAATATTGAATATCTAAATTTTCAAAACATAATTTATATGTTTTTCTAGTTTTTTTTTGTCTTTTTAGCTTTGGAAATAATTATTTATTCAATTTTTATATACTAATTTTTGTTTCTTATATAATAATTTTTAATATGTAATAAAAACAAAAAATATAATTAATTTAAATCGAATCGAATATACTCTATAAAAAAATAAAATTATCGTATTTATTAATTGAACAATAAATATTAATTACTGAATTTCGTTTTTAGCATAGGGATAACCTAGCTATAGATAAATTAAGTGGAGACCATTTTATAGTTAAGATACTACTTACTTTTAGTATCAAAAATTGCATCCCACTATTTTCAAGGTGGAGGCAGTAAAATTCAATAGGTTCGTCCATACTCCTATAGATAATAAACATATGTATAGTGTATTTAGTCAACAATACAATTAATTAATTATTTAATAATTATTTGCTAATCTATTTAGGAAGATGTTATTGGAATTTATAATTATCTATAATATATTTTTTATTTTTTATATATTATATAAATTATAAATGAACCAAAACTCATGAGTTCAAAATTCAACTTGATAATTTTTTTTTAACTTATATATTGAAATTCATTTAATAAATAATCAAGTTTAAGTTATGTAAAATTCGGTTTGTGAAACATGTGAATAAGTTTGAATAAATACTTGCATAATTTTAATATATTTTTAATTTTATTATAAAATATATTTATAATAAACGTAAAAAGATATTTAAAATACATTATAGAATAAAATTATAATTTAAAAATTTTAATGAAAAATTTTTTATTTATAATTTGTACTTCTTAAAATTTTTTAAACTCGTTTAGGTTCATTTAAATTTGTAAACACCAAGCACCATATCAAGTTTAGCTTGATTATATTTTTTAAAAAAAAAATTTAACTTGATTATAAATGAAATAAATTCGAACTAGTTAAAATCCTCAACTTGTTTAGACTCCTAATACGAATTCATATTTTTTTTGGTAAAAAATACATATTAATATTATTCATAATTACAAGAACTAACCTGCCAATAACATCCCTTTATATTATATTTCCTTATATTTATTATCTCTACAAAAACATATTAAATTACGCAACTCTTTCATCTATATTAATATTTTAAAAAAAAAATTAAATGCATATATATATATATATATTACCGTAAAATTGGTGGATTCAAAATGAGCAACGGAGGCTGCGCCGTCAAGAGCCGTTGCGTTGGGTCAACAAAGGTATTCAAGCCACAGGCGCCGTCGCAGCCATGAGCCTCCTCCTCTGTTCCGTACTTGTAATTTTCGCCATTCAAACCCACGTGTTCCTTGTAGTATAATATATATAATTACATATTAAAAAAATATCCTCAAAAAGAACAAAAATAAAAAATAAACTGCAATCAGCAGCAAAGTAGTGTGCTTTACCAAAAAAAAAAAAAAAAAACAAAGTAATTATAGCAACACATAAAAAGTAAGTGACTCTATTAATTAGGACAATTTGGGAGCATAAATCGAGTGAATTTATAAAAAGGATATTTTTTTTTAACATTTATTTTTCTACGTGTAAAAGTTGAATTGAAATTTTATTTTAAAAAATTTAATATTTTTACCATTTGAACCGATAAATATAAATTTTTTTAAGTAAATAGGATAGTTTATGTTTATAAATTATTAACCATTCAATTCAAAGTAGATATATTTGAGATGTTATTATTTATACATTCTTTAAAAATTTTAATTTATTATTCCAAATTTAATAGTCAAATCCGTTTAAATATAACTTATTATAACATTCAAATATCGGAAAAAAAATTAATAATGATAAATACAAAGTAATTTTTATTTTTTTCCTTGGCAAGATGACTATGACTATGACTAATGCGTGTATGTATGTATTTCCAATTCAAAAATTCAAGTTAAAAAAATAAAAAAAAAAATAAAAAAAAACCATCGCTTTTAGATGGGTAGGAATAAACCATGTGTATATATATCTAATCTTTGTTAATCTCTTAGTTGAACATGGACCAACTCCATCTCCTCTCTTTTGTGGCGCAGAGTCAAGGAGGCAAGGACTATGAATAGTTCCACAAACACATGTGGATGTATATACTTCTAGTTCTTGGTGTGTGCACTCTTAATTTCTAGAAATAAAAAAAAAAGAGGAATATACAAATAGCAAATTTTTGTGCTTAGTTATATCTATACACTCAAAGATTTCCTCACCAAACTTATTTTAGGTTAGCCTTTGATTATTTTTCATGATGATCTTATTTGACCATTAATATATTTTTTTACCTAACTTGAGAAAATCTCTTTTTTAAGTTGCATTGGATGTTAAGTTCAAAAAGTTATTAAATATAATTAAAATACTAATCATTTTTTTGTTTTTTTTATTTTTTTTTTTGCTAATTACAAAATATCTCCATACACCATATTGGATATAAGATAAATTTCAATTTATGTTTGATCCAAGTGAAAATTTAAATATACGACTTCTAAGTGTCAAATATTTTTTATTTTTAAAAATATATATAAATTGCTAAAATTTGAATTGTAACACTTACTTTTTAAATGATTTTCACTTCACTAAATGCTAATAAATTCAGTGTGTCCAGCTTTTGTATTATTGAATAAAGTTGTATAGGCTTTTTGCGTTGCAATTTATGTATACGTTGAAACTGAGAAACATATCAACACACAATTATTTGCATACCGTGCATGCCAAGAGTGATAAAAGTTAATTAATGAATAGATGTAGATTTTGAGCAAAGGAGTTTGAATTATTTATGCTATTTTAAATCTATCATTTTCTTTTGTGCGGACAAATCCTTTGACCATAAGCATTTATAAATATTCTTTATTCTAAGTGAATTATTGAACTATATCCTATATATATAGCTATAGCTATGCGTGTAAGCAGTTTTTTTTATACATGAAATTAGATTTTAAAATTTTATCTTTTTTTTAACTTATAGTTATTATCAAAGTAACACAAACACGGATATAAAAATGCATAAAATAAGAATATGAATATGTGAAAATAATTTTTTAATCAAAATATTTATCTTCTAAATTGAAGTATTTAAATAATATGAATATAAAAAATAATAATATAAATAAAAAAATATCTACTGATTGAAATTTTTGTGTTATCATTTCAATTTTATTTACCCTTAAAACAGTACATTAGAAAATGAAAGGAAAATTACAACAGAATAATAATCAGAAAACGCTGCTTTGACCAATAATTCAGTGAAATATCTCTATGTCTTGGTCATGAACATTTGGTTTACACTACAAGCCCATTATACACGTATCACTTATATAGAAACCTTATGAAAGTGTGGTAATTAATTTTAAATAATATTATTAGCATGAACTAATTAATTAAAATATTGAAATTGATTATACTTGCATCTACACTTTTTTCTTAAATGAAATATATAATTTGCATATACCTACCAAATCAATTTTAAAATATTCACGTCATACTAAAATTATTCATGAAATTAGAATGTAAATTTTATGGTGCTGAAAAAATGATGGATTATTAATATTTAGATGATCATCGATAACTGTTGAAATCAATTTGCAAAAACTATTCTTGTTTGAATGATATTTTAGATTCAAGTTGTAATATATGCAGTTACATTAAATTAGTTGTTAATAAATATTTATCATTCTTATAGTCATACTCAAATTGAACTGAATTATAAATTAGAATTATATATTGGTGATTCAGATGAAAAAATAATTAAATAATCAATTATCTAACTTTTTTTCTTTTTCATTAATATATATACAGGAAAGTACTAAAAGTTTGGTCAAAAAACAACCAATATATATATATAATATGCTATAAAATTATATAATATAATTATTCTCTAATCTTGATCAGTAAGCCAATTACAATATATATTACATGATAAAACAAAAAAATTATAATCTAATAACCCAATAAGAAATCCCCCTTCACTATTTATATATATATATGAATATTTTAATTACGTGCCGTTTACGACAACAACCCAAAACATCACACTAACACAAGATAAAGAATAATTAGCTCCAAGGCTTTATAATTATAACTTGTCTAGCCATCACACAGCCGCCTCAAACATTTTCCATCTTTTTTTTTTTTTTTGGTTGCTTAAAAGCAGCCATTAGCGCAGCCACTTATTATCCTTCTTCATCTTGTTTATATATACCTTCCATTTTCTTCACATAATGGAAACCTACCCACCATTTTTCCCACTTTCTTCTTCTTCCAAAACAGTATTATCATCATCATCAGCATCAGCAGCAGTAGTATCTAGTTGTTCTTCAATGTCGACCATATTGAACATGGGCAGTTCTGGTTTCACCGACTACTTTCAGGCTAATAAGGAAAATGGGTTCTTGGGTTTGATGCAAGAAATGGAAGTGCCAATCAGTTTCAATGGCAACAGCAGCAATAATAGTGACCTAGTGCACAGACAGAATAATAAAAATTTTGGTGTTGGGTCTGAAAATAATGAAGAGAAGAAGATAAAGGGAGAGAAGAAGATTAAAAAGCCAAGATTTGCCTTTCAAACAAGGAGTCAAGTTGATATCCTTGATGATGGTTATAGATGGAGAAAGTATGGCCAGAAAGCTGTTAAGAACAATAAATTTCCCAGGTCAGTACTTATACATACATATAACCTTTTATTATTTCTTATATATTAGTATTATCATATTTCTATTAATTATAGTAATATATATACAATAATTCGATATAATAATCCGGATGATTATTCATGAATCAAAATGATAAATGTTAATATCACAAAATTATGTACTATATATGGATAATTAAATCAATATTTTGTATATGTATACACACACATACACACATAAATTATAAAGATTAATCTTGATGCAATTGTAATTCTACATTAATGTTTCATGGAATTTTAAGAATAATACTGGGAAAGACCTTTCTGTAGCTAACTACTAAGAAAAATAGAAAAAAAAAAAAGAGAATATGATGGGAAGAATGTTACTAAGGAAAAAAAAAATATTTCATTTAATTTTCAATGGATAATATTATTCACAACGAAATACTTTTTATTGTTTATAATTTTTCAATTAAATAACTACAGTTTACAACATTATCTAAAAAATTTATAATTTGTAATGAAAAATTCATCTATCATTTATTATTATTTTGTCATTAATGAATTTTCTCTCAGATTTTATAGCAAAATTTTATATTTAAATTCTGCTATTATCGTTAAATATAAAAAAAAATTGATGACAACACGGGTACCCATATTAATGTTGGCAAAAATAAAATTCATCATGAAACTAAATATTCTAGTGACACTTTTAAGATTTTGTAACCATATAAATTTTTTTGGTGACAAATTTATATGCATAACAGAGATAATCATCATTAAGTAAATAATTTTCTGCAGTGTATTTTCAGAATCTGCATATTAAACTGGCTTGCAAATTAATAGAGTAAATTCCTGAAATGTCTTAGTCTACTGAAATGAAACTCTGTATGATTCTGATCAGCATAATTAATGAAGTTCACAACAGAAACACACACTTCAATATAAAAAAAAAAAATCCAACAGCAACTCTCTTCTAAAAGTTTCTTCCTTGCCTTAATTTTGATGCCATAGACTAAAATATTCAATTTCATGGGTTTTTTTTTTTTTTTTTGCATGATTGAATATTAACATGTGTTTTTGTTGAATATGTATGTACACAGAAGCTACTATAGGTGTACTCATCAAGGGTGCAATGTGAAAAAGCAAGTTCAAAGATTGACAAGAGATGAAGGAGTTGTTGTGACAACTTATGAAGGAATGCATTCTCATCCAATAGAAAAATCTACCGATAACTTTGAACACATTTTGAGCCAAATGCAAATCTTCCCTTCCATTTAATTTATAGTTAATTTATAAGTTTTATACTCAATTGTTAGGACATTAACATTGAATTTCATGTACATTAATGTTTCTGCACTTACAACTTAATATTTGTTATATGTCAAATTAGAAACATATATGAATGTAGCATGATGTAGTTAATGAGAGAGTAATTAAGACTCGTCAAATAATTTTTTTAAATTTCCTTATTTATTATATATATTGAGTGCATTTTATATGGTCAATAAACAAAATCCAATGGATGCTCATGTCATATTTAATCTGTGTTATTGAAATTTATTATCTCTATCAAATCATATAAATCATATATAACAGATGATTCGTTTTATTTATATCATGGAATTCAATTGGTATTTCGATTTTCTCTTAGTATGGGATAAAATATCGGCCAACTCACTAGCCTACTCGACGAGATGGATTTGAATTTAGAAAATTTGCTAAAATTGGCAATATACATATATATAAATTTGACTTTAACTGCTATTCAATTATCTGAAAATGAACATTTTACTTTAAATCAAACAAATCATTCTCTTTACTTTTAATCAGAAGATTTATTTG
>CATIWM010266822.1:0-23594 GCA_949671775.1 Mallotus repandus
TAGAAATTAACATAATTAAAATATGAAACATACTTTCAATTAAATTAGAATTATATGTTAATTAATTTTATTTTTATTAGAGATAAAATAGAAGTTAACCTAATTAGAAAAGGAAATATACTTTCAATTAAATTAGAATTACATTTTAATTTATTTTATTTTATTAAATATAAAATAAAAGTTAACCTAATTAAAATTGGAAACATACTTTCAATTATATTAGAATTATATTTTAATTAAATTAATTTTTATTTGAGATAAAATAAAATTTAACCTAATTAGAATAGAAAATATACTTTCAATTAAAGTAGAATTTTTGTAAGAGATAAAATAGAAGTTAACCTAATTAAAATAGGAAACATACTTTCAATTAAATTAAAATTATATTTCAATTAATATAATTTTTATTAGAAATAAAATAGAAATTAACCTAATTAGAATAGGAAATACACTTTCAATTAAATTAGAATTACATTTTAATTAATTTAATTTTTATTTGTAAATGACTAAATTATCTAATCATGTATAATAATGAGTGAATATTTTTTTATAATTTTGTCTATTATCCCCCTCTTCGTACATTTATATATATTATATATATATTATATATAAAGCTAAGCACTACAAATAATATTGAAAAATTGGACACGTGGCTATCTAAAATTTCAACACGTTAAACTCTCAATTTCTCCCTATCTATCTCTGTTTGTTTCTCTCACTCTATTTATAACTGAATAGTCAGACAAATTGGCTCTTCATTAATGTGTTTTATTTAGTGTTCATTTTGGAAACTTTACTACTTAACCTTTTTCTTTGTAACTTAATTCGTATTTAAATGTCATCTGATACATATTTATATAACCTACCATCAAAACTCTAAAAATTTATTGATTAGCTTATCTCTTTGAAGTTTTTTCATTACCTTACAAATTTTATTTTGATATTAATATATTTTATTTAGTGTTCATTTATTTGCAAACTTTGTCTCTTTATTTTCATATCACTTAATTTTACATTAAAGTGCATACTATAAATATTGACATGTACTAATATGCAAAACTCAAAAACTATTGTGCAAAACTCAAGAAGAGAAATATTAAGAAGCGGTTAAAGAAGAAAAGAAAGATAGGAAGAAGATGATGAGGATAGTATGATTATGAAGATTCGGTAGAAGCAAATGAAAGTGAGTCTAACTTTGAAGTGACACAATGAACAAAATGCATGTCCTTCCAATATTAAAATTGCTTTGGAAAGATATATTTTACTTGAAATTTGTAGGATTGTTAATTAATATTATATAATTTACTAACTTATGCATTACTTACTGAATTTTTTGTTAGTTTAATTATAGTTTATAATTTATTTTGTTCTATAAATAATACTGAAATAAATTTTAGTATGTTGTTTTCTTAAATTTAAAACACTATTATAAATTTATAATTATTATTTTTAAAAAAATTCATTTAAAAAACAAATTCTTCCACGCTATGCGCGGGCATTTTCCTATGACCACCATAGATGGTCATTTCATCTCTGGTTTTGATGCTTGGAATTTTTTTTAACCCTTACAGCCTTATATATAAACTCAAGGTGTTCACAGATTCCTAGGACAGTAGTTAGTTCTGTTGCTGTCAGAAAACCAGTCAAACTGTAGAGTTATGTATTATCTATACTAGCATTGTTTTTTTATTATTTTGGTGCTTGAGAGTTCAAACGTTTTCGCTTTCACTGATTTTTTTTTAGCTAAATGAGGTGGAGAATTATGGTATTTTTTATGATGTTGCAACACATGGGTGATTTTCTATCATATTGCCATGCTACTTCCTTCTTTTGCTTCGGTTGACTCACCCTGCAATATTCTCTGCATTATATGAGTTTCTTTAACTTCTTTTTTTCTTTCTTGTTTTATAGCCAAGCCATGGATGTTAACCGCAATACATATTTCATGTTTTATGTGATCCTTTTCACATGTTTTTCATTCAGGTTCCATTTCTGCATTGCAGCTGATAAAATTTCTGCAGACCAGACTCTATCTGGTAACCAAACTATTTTTTCAGGAGGAGGGACATTTGTACTGGGTTTCTTCAAGTCAGGTAACTCCCCAAACTACTATATAGGCATTTGGTACAATATTAGTGAAGTGTCTCAACAGACTGTAGTTTGGGTAGCTAATAGGGAGAAACCAGTTCTTGATAAATACTCTTCAGCACTAAAAATATCAAATGGTAATTTAGCTCTTTTCAACGAGTCTGGTATCGTAATATGGTCAACAAATTTGATCCCTACAACCTCAAGTTCTCTTGAAGCAGTACTTCTTGATGAAGGAAATTTTGTTTTAAGAGATGGGCCTAATTCATCAGAGCCATTATGGCAGAGTTTTGATCATCCAACTGATACATGGCTCCCTGGTACTAGGCTTGGATTCAATAAACTCACCGGAGAAAGCACGCATCTTACTTCATGGAAAAACAACGAAGACCCTGCATCAGGTCCCTTCTCTTATGTGTACGACATAAATGGAACCAGCCAATCTTTCATCTTGTGGAATAGGTCTACGATTTTATGGGCTAGTGGTCCTTGGAACGGACATATGTTCAGCTTAGTTCCTGAGATGATGTGGGATACTATCAATAACTATAGTTATGTTGACAGTGACAACGAGAGCTATTTCACTTATTCCCTTTACAACAGTTCCCTCATATCTCATTTCCGGTTAGATGTTGGTGGGCAAATTCAGGACATTTGGTGGTCAAAGGCCACCAAGCAATGGTCTTTAATTTGGTCTAAACCAAAGTTTCAATGTGATGTTTATGCCTACTGTGGGGCATTTGGGAGCTGTGATGACAAAGGCCAACCCTTTTGTAGTTGTTTGGAGGGTTTTATTCCAAAGTCAGTTAATGAGTGGCGTACAAAGGTATATTCAGCTGGGTGTGTGAGGAAAAGCAGTTTGCAGTGTGGGAATTCTAGTAATGTCAATGCGAAGAATGACATATTTTGGGCTCGTCAGAACATGGTATTGCCCTTAAATCCATGGATAGTGGCAGCTGAAAATGCACAAGAATGTGAATCCACTTGCTTGAATAACTGTTCTTGCACTGCTTATGCTTATTATGGCAATAACTGTTCAATTTGGTTCAGAGATCTCTTGAATCTAAGACAGCTTGGAGCTGATTTTCCTTTCGGAGAAACTCTCAATGTCAGGCTTGCAGCTTCTGAGTTTTCAAGTCCTAACAATAAAAAGGGAATAGTTATTGGGTTGACCATTGGATTGGTGGCTCTACTAGTTTGTCTTTGTCTGGCTACGTTTGTAATCCTAAGAAGAAAGAGAATGAGAAAAACAGGTACTCGCACAAACTTTACAACTATTTTCACAGTTCCTTTGCTTCTCTGTTATTTTCATCAGGATTTGCTGTAACATACTCTTTAACAGTTACCGAACAGGAAAGTAATCCTGAGCCTGAGATCACCAGCTCTAGTATTGAAACTGGAGGACAAAACAATAAACAGTTAGTTATATTCAGCTTTAAGAGTATATTGGCTGCTACAGATAACTTCTCTGAGACAAATAAGCTAGGAGAAGGTGGATTTGGACCTGTCTACAAGGTATCTGTCTGTTCTTGATGAAAGTAAATTGGCTTTGTTTATAGAACATTTCTTTTTGTTTGCTTCCTTTTGTTTAATGTTTAGGTGATTAATTTTGTGCATTTGTTACACTCTTGCATCAGGGAAAATTTCCTGGTGGTCAAGAAGCAGCTATCAAGAGGCTTTCAAGACAATCTGGGCAAGGACTGGAGGAATTCATGAATGAGCTGAAACTTATTGTCAATCTCCAACATAAGTATCTGGTTAGGCTTTTGGGTTGCTGTGTTGAAAGGGACGAAAAGATACTTGTGTATGAGTACATGCCAAATCAAAGTTTAGACAAATTTCTTTATGGTAAATTTCTCTCTCTCTTTCAAGACACTTCTGAGGTCTTTAGCATGAGTAACATCTGCTTTCAAAGTGAACCAAGCAAACATGAGATCACATTTTAGGGGGTCACGGGGTAAAAACTACGTTACAATAATTGTTCAATTTCTTTTAATAATCCTTGCTAATGGCACTCTTTATTAGATCCATCTAAAAGAAAGAAACTACTCTGGGATAATCGCCTCAAGATTGCAGAAGGTGTAGCTCAAGGACTCCTATATATCCACAAGTTCTCCAGGTTGAAAATAATTCACAGGGACCTGAAGGCCGGCAACATTTTGTTAGATGAGGCAATGAATCCCAAGATTTCAGATTTTGGAATGGCAAGAATCTTTAATATCAATCAAACAGAAGCAAATACCAACCGCGTGATGGGAACCTAGTGAGTGTTAATCTTTCCAGTTCGTTTGAACTTTCATGCACTGCACCAAGTTTTAACTTTACTACAATTCATTGCTTGCTATTGTTGCAGTGGCTACATGTCTCCTGAATATGCATTTTCCGGAAAATTTTCAGAGAAATCAGATGTTTTTAGCTTTGGTGTGTTCTTGTTAGAGATAGTGAGTGGAAGGAGGAATAAAAGCTTCCACCGTAATGGACTTTCTTTCACCCTGCTTGATTGGGCAAGTCTATAACCTGATCACCTCACAGTACTCATCAGGGACTTCAAGTTTATAGAAGATGACTGATTGTTTGACGTTTATGGGTTTGTAATGTACAGGCATGGGAACTGTGGAAAGAAGGCAAAGAGGAAGAGCTGATAGATGCATCAATGAAAGCTACGTGCTGCCTTAAAGAAGCCGTGAAGTGCATCCAGGTGGGGCTGTTGTGCGTTCAGGAGGATCCGATTGATCGGCCAACGATGTATTTGGTGGCTCTCATGTTGAGCAGTGATACTCAGACACTCCCATTACCCAAAGAACCGGCGTTTCTCAACCGTAAAACTGTTGATTGTTCTTCTCAAAGCGCTACTGAATGTTCCAACAATGAACTGACAATCAGCCTGCCTGAGGGTCGCTGGTAGATCTCAGCATTTCTTTCAGTATTTATTCTGAATATTTTTATGAAATAGAAGTGATGCAAAAGATGTGTGTTTTTCAAGTACTTAATCTTTTGGCACTGTGTATAGGTACAAGCTGAACTGCCAGTTTCTAGTTTGTGAATCGGTTCTTGAAAACTATAAACTTCGTCATGGATTTTGAGGACCTTATTAGCTGTTCACTGTCAACGTTAGTCGTTTAGCAGGAGACTCTTCTGACGAGATCTCCAATGCCATGATCACGCAAAAAAAAAAAAAAAAGAGGCCAAGTTTTATATTATTAGAGCAAAGAGAACAGATACAAATAACTGGCTGTGCTTTGCACCAAACATGGTTTACCCAGAAGAATCTTACAGTTTTTAGTGATGCACCCAGCACTGAAACAACTTCTTACAGTCTACCCAGATAGAATTAAAATACTTAGCATGAAAGTATTTAAAAATATCATATATAAGATAAAATACTAGAAACAAATTTAAAAAGATCATATGACCATCATCATGATGGCATAGACGATTGGACATGTTTTTCTCAGGAATTCAAACACCGTGGCCTGAATTCGTTTTAAAATGATTTACCTTCAGTTTCTGCAACCTGAATATGACCACTCTGGTCTAAATCTTACTTAAGCTCTCATGTTGATGCTGTGAGTCCTTTTCCTGCTCCAGTCATTCATATCATTCATGTGTACTCCTACAAAATCAAAAAGTATGGACAGAAAATCTCTCTGCCCTTAATTCGCTGCAAGATAAGCCTTGCTTCAGTCATTCATATCATCCATGTGTACTCCTACAAAATAAAAAAGTACAGACAGAAAATCTCTCTGCCCTTAATTTGCCGCAAGATGAGCCAGTCAAAAGAGTACTTTTCAACTACCTCGAACTCTTGAAAGTTCAGTACTTCTGCCCATGACACCATGCGTGTTGTCGCCTTTCTTGTTGAAATTACATATCATCTTGCCTGAAAAGTCATTTTGTAGCGATGGGTATTGTCAACTGCAATATAAGGATCGTGCTTTCCATGGGGATT
The DNA here is from genome assembly GCA_949671775.1 of Mallotus repandus. Classification (NCBI taxonomy): domain Eukaryota; kingdom Viridiplantae; phylum Streptophyta; class Magnoliopsida; order Malpighiales; family Euphorbiaceae; genus Mallotus; species Mallotus repandus. The sequence goes on from CATIWM010266822.1 coordinate 6,038, forward strand.
TTCTTCGCTTGTTATCTCTCTTTTGCTGCTAAAAAAAATTCTGTAGACCAGATTCTATCCGGTGACCAAACTGTAGTTTTAATCTCGGTGTTTTTTGTACCACCGGTTTTGTTTATTATCGTGTACTGCGATCTTTCTACTTTCTTCAGGTTTTTTCACTCAGCATAACTTGCCTGAATTAGGTTTTTTGGGAGGCCTGCTGGCATCATCTGAGTTTTTCCTGAATTGTCATTAATTAGATCCTCTGCCTATCAAATGATCTAATATTATGTGGACTACTGTTACTTCACCCCTTGAATTTGCATTTTGGGGCTAATTTTCAGGGAAATCAGATGTATTTAGCTTAGGTCTTGGACATAGTGGAAGGAGGAATACAAGTTTCCACAAGCGTGGACTTTCTTTCACCCTGTTTAGTTGGGTAAGTCTGAACCCTGATCATTTGATGCCTCAATAGTCATCAGGAACCTTGAGTGTATAAAGGACAAATGGTTGTTTGAAGTTTATGGATTTGTAATCAAATTTACCAAAAACAAAAGGTTGTTTGAAGTTTAAAAAAGGCATAGAAACACTAAACAGCAAACCCAAATCAATGAGAAACATTATTGCAATTCTCTCCTGGCCGAAAATACACACAGAACAAATGAACTTCCACTGGACAATCCAATTGATCACAAACAAACAAATGCTATACAATTGGATCAAGAAAACAACTGGCTTTGCTATACACTCGTACTTCTTCTACATGAAATGCTCACCCCATACACTTTTCATTTGTGTCTTATTCAAATGAATAGCAATGCTTTGCATCAGACACGGACACAGTAACCCAGAAGCATCTACCACACCCAAAAAAGAAAGGAAAAAAAGCATGTATTCTACTCCTAGCCAATCATTACTGCAGTGTCGGATATAAATTACAAGTTTTGGCTTCTAATGTTCTCTGTTGATTTAGAATGTGACACAACCCACTTCCTGGGACAGAGCAGCCTGCAGATCTGACGTTTTCATCTGTTGGAACATTAGAGGTGTCTTGTACAAAAGTATATTGAACCACATTTGTCAATCTGCCTTGCAGCTGAAAGATTTATATAATATATTCAGTGCAAAAAGTTAGAGCTCAATGCTCTTATTAGCTAAATGAACTACCTATCACTGAAACAACATTAACAGCTTAGCCGGTTTGTCATTTTGAATTCAGTTGATATTTCAGTGTATCATGCATTGGGACACTAAACAAAACGATTTCTGTTCATGGTGATCACGTGAATAATGGTTAGCAATTAAGAGATATGTTGCATAGACCACTTGCTAACACAATGCAAAACTGCATCTTAGATATAGAAAAATCTTTGGAGCATTTAGTGAATGAGGATGACGACAAAATACAAAGATACACACCTTGGGCATAAGTTTCTAATTGATGGAGCCCACTTCTAGATGCAGCTAATTCCTATGCTTAATGGAGATCCCTAATGGCAAAAGAAGGCTTCCTCTGTTCTTTTTGAATCTTGTTTACAATGACAACAAAAACGTTTTTAGAACTTAAATGATCATACTGAAGCAACAAGGGGACTTGAAATCATAATGGATTACCTGTGCCTCTAATTCAGCTATTCTCTGTAATGAAGCTTGTTCAATGCAAGCACGGCGTTTACACTCTTCTTCAAGCAAACCTGTCATTCGGTATCTTAGCTCAGCCATTTCTTGTGCTAGGTCCTCAGCTTCTTCCCTTGCCTTTAATTTTTCTTCTCTCAGATCTTCCTACAAAAGGTAAATATATCAAACCTCAACAAGTCATGCAAGGCTACAGAAACTCAAAACTCAGGAAGAAGTGAAGGACCAAAATCAGACAAAATTCACTTTATCAATTTCATGAACACTACACCAGACTCCCAGAACAGATGATTACATATCTTCATAAGTTCAGATGATACCTTAAGCTGCATCACTAGAACTTCATACTCCCATAACTGGTGTGTCATTCTCTCCATCTGCTTTTTCAAATTTGATTGTGGTGCCAATATTATCGCCAGCTTCGTAAATAGTAAACCAAGGACCTCTCCACAAGCACTTCAGAAATACAATATTAGACAATAAGAGATGCAATCATTCAAACAAGAAGAGTGTTAATAAAAAAAAAAAAACAAAATTGCAACTACACAGCGACAAAATTAGGTTAGAATGGTACTGCATCCTAAATAAAACTCATCGTATCACTTTCCGTGAATTTCAAACCGACATTTGCAGTGCATACACGAACCACTAAGGCTTTTAAACTAATCTAGAAAAGTGGTCAAGAGATCAACCATATCATATTAGTAAGTAGGGAATTTTTTTAATTTTCTTGTTTGGAATTGGTGTGCTATCTGTGGCAACTACTGTCACTCTTCTGATACACAGTTTATAGTTTCAGATGTCCACCTTTATTTTGTTGCCCTTTTCAGTTTATCTTTCTAATTTTGTACTCCATAATTGTACACGTACAAAACAAAGAAGACAATCCAATTCATATAGTACCTAGCAAAAAATATTTTTCCGCAGGAACACATAGAATAGAAAGTGAGGCAAGAGTGATATATGCCCACGCAAGACCACTCAGGACAGGGTTGCGAAACAGCTTCCCCATTATCAGAAAGTTAAACATTATGACTGACTAATCACAAGAAAATTTTAGTTGAAATGAAAAATAGTATGTTTGTAACTTACCTCATTTCTTTAGACAATTTTTTTCTTTCCAGTTCACTTGAGTATGGCTGAGTATTCAGCTGTAACTTGTCCTGGTTTTCCAGCCATTCATCAATCTTTTGAAGGAATAGTCTACCATTAACTTCAGATGTGGCTAGCTTGCCTCTCAGTTCATCATTCTCCTTTTCTAAGCATTGTATAATTTTTTCTGCATCATGAACATGATCCCTCAGTTCTTGGACCAATCCATCCATCCTGTCCTTTTCTATTTTGGTTTCTTCCAAGTTCTTTCTAGATTCACAGCATTCATGCTCCAAAGCCATTAAATCAAGCTTCATGGTCTCTATTTCACATTGAGAATCAAGGGTTAAAGAAGACATAGAATCCTCCAGTTTCTCCATACATGAAATTGAGTTTTGCAGTTTTACTTCTTTGCTCTCCAATTTCTGTATCAACAAGGTGCAGTCTGAATCAGACTTCCTCAGTTCCTCCTGTAACTGAGCAACCTTCACCACTAAATTATCCATGTCTGCTAATTTTAACTCAAGCTCATGAACATGCTCTCCCAAGCTGTAAACCTCGGCATTCCTTGCATTTAATTGATCCTGCAGATAATCTGCAAGGAGTGTGGCAACCTTGTTAATCCAGAATAAATAATCAAGAGATCAAATCTAGATGAAGTGCAGCATGACGTCAATGATTACTACACATACAGAGTAAAATTTCTGATCCAATGAATGTTACAATCCTATCATCCTAATTCATGAAAAAAGAATATGGGAAAAGAATATGGGAAAAGAATTTTAGGACACTCATGCTATAAAAGCATAATAATAAATATACTATCCTACATACGAACTTCTGAGGAAAATAATTCATTTGTGACATCAAAACATCAGATAGTTTCAACAGAAAACCTTCTTGTTATAATCCCTAAAATTAAATTTGTACTCATTGGAAATACAAAAATTATTGCAGCAATTAATATATTAATCAAAAAAGCCCAAATACAGGTAGCACCTATGTAAATACCATGCTACACTAAAGAAAGGATGACTACCTATCTCTTGAGAGCAGTTCAACAACTCCCTTTCCAACTTCTGAATGTGTTTTCTGTCTTCAACACGAGCTTCTGATAATGATTTTACATGCATTTCTGACCTCTGCATCAGGCAAAGTATGTAATTCCATTGACATGTTATTCTTTCGTGATAAAAGTTCTATTTTGATCGTATTAAACAGCTAAATCTCTTTATAAGAAGGAGAATAAAGAATGGTTAAGTCAAAAGTTCCTTTCTTCTTTTCCATTTATTTCTCTTGACATCTGTACTTATTCAGCTGAAATGAACCTTATATTCAGAAAAACAACTGAAAGCCATTTTCTTTTTTATTTTTTGGAAGCCAAAAAAAAATCATTGTTACAAAAACAATCAAAGAAATGCAATTGCCGGAAAAACATCTTCGCATAACGATATGAAAACAGTGAGATTCTGGATTTATTCAGTTCATCTCAATTAACTTTTAGGAAATCAGATGCAGTTCTTAACCCATGGAAAGACATCTAATTTCTTGTCATCTTGTCCATAAGAAAGAAATGCTAACATCAGATGAGAAAAATACCCTTATAAGTTCGAAGCTCTGAGATTGGGATTCTCTCAACATGTCTTTTTCTTTCCGTAGCTGCAAAAGGAAAGAAGATAAATAAGCAAGGAATTAATAAAACAAATGGATCATTTAATCATTTAAAAAAGATTATGATACGCTACTCAAGATGTACAAGAAACAATAGCAAGCAGTTTTTGTCCAAGTAAATAAACATAACAATTGCCATGTATGTAAAAAAGCACACCAATACTACAAGCCCTAACCAAAAGTGTGGTATTTAAGACCATAGAAGATTCACAAGACATCAAAATGAAAGAAAAAGGATATACAGCATACTTCTTTGCATCTCGTCCCAATCTGCAAAAGTTCCTCAACATCAAAACTGCTTTCATTGGAGCTACTCGACATTTAAGGTGGAAATTCTCGTAACAGAAATTGAAAAGATGTCTATAATGCTCCTCTGTAAAGCATATGAACCTAGAGAGAAAACGAAGGCAACTTACATCATATATGATACCAATAAAAAATGAAATTGATATGATATCAATAAGATGGACATGGAAATTAGAAAAATTGAAAAAGAAGATGAAATTTAACCCTATAGTTTCTCAAGTACTATAAAAAAGTAACCTTTCCCTTCTTATTCAAGGGCATACCATTGCAAAGCCAAAAAAAAAAAAAAAGACTAGCTGAATTGGGTGGTGGTCTTTGTCACACACATCCATTAAAGAACACAAACAGAAAATATAATGCACATATATAATACATCCCTATTGTTCAACTGCTTCTAATATATAAAAGATCCACTTAATTTTTCACATATACAGCTCAAAGAACCTCATCAATTTGTAATAGGAGTCCAACACTGAACTAAAACCAATTAACAAAAAAGAAAATATTGGTTTTATTCACCATATCATACAAAAGTGAAACCATAATAGAAAATTACATGATCACAGGAAAATAGGACAATTTCTCCGAGCCATCAACCAGAAAAATAAAAATAAAAAAGAAGAAGAAGAAAAGAGAGAAAGAAAGGAACTTTATAATGCAACATAACAGTATCAAACTGATTCTATATGCCAAAAACAATCCTAAGCAAAGAATTTTCAGCTTCTACATAAAACTTCAATAAAGCTTTACTCACAGAACATATTTTGGGAAAAAATACATCTAAATATCAAGCAAAAGAAAAGTATCCATAAAAAAATTAAAAAAAAATTGAAAGATTTACCTGAATATGGCTATTAACGATAAAAGAATCCGACAGGTTTAAATGCTAGAGTAAAGAGATTTGAGAGTTGGAGAAGACGACCTGCGATCAATCCAATGTTTGTTGCTGGTGTCAGGGTGTGTCGATTATATAACAGCCAGCTAAACTTTTCTCCGTAATTTTTGAAAGCTAGAGTGACGTTTGCCGGCAACGGATTTGGGAAAGGCCCAAATGGTAATGGGCCTGTTTTTTAGTGTACCTTTTTGAAAAAATTACATCATTTACCTATTTTATAAAAAGTTTTACAAAAATACCACAAGTTTCAAATTATTTTAAAAGTACCACAAGTATCTAAAATAATTTTAAAATACTACGTTTTTGCCGTGAATGGAAGGGCTGACATGTAATTATTTTTATTAGTTTGCATTACGAATGTAAAATTTTAAAAAGTGAAATTTTTTTTATTAATGGATTGTATTTTTAGGATATATTTGTAAAGAACCCAAAATAAAGAAAAAAAAAGTACAGAGAGATATAATCTTATTTGATAAGAAGCATCTCTATCACATCAATTCTTATCCATAAAACAAACAAATAAAAAAATATATAATCTAAATCAATAACTCAGCCAACCACCAAACAACCATTAATTCAATCAATTAATTATTGGTTGTTTACCTGGTAATAACAGCTTCTAAAATCTCTTCCTTAAATGGTCTAAATATCATATATTAGTACTTCGCCGGGAATGTAACAAATCCTGTGCCAGACCACTACAAAAATCTAAGAATTTATAATCATATTTACCCCATAATTAATTAGAATTGTATCTTATCTAGGTTCTCACATAATTAATCAGAAATTCACCTATGCAACAATTGAGTGCACCTAACAACTTATATTTGATGAACCAAATTCCAATAAAATAAATTACAACATAATTATAACAAATTTTCAATTTTACCCACCTTTCTACTTTGTGGTTAATAAGATAATTCAATTGCAGGTACACAATATGAAAATTTCATCAACAAACATACTCATTCCAAAACAAACATTTAGCAACAACGGGGGCTCAAATTTGGTCTATACCTCACTCAAGTAAGTCATATAAAAATGGTCTTTTCCAAATATACACTTAAAACAACTAAAAATCATTTAAAACACAGTTAAGCCAAAGTATATATTATTGAATAATGCACTGACATTCTCTCTCCATATTTTTAGAATTAATTATTTTATATTTTAATAACTCTAGAATTATCTAGTTAAGCTGACAATTGCTTCTACCACTAATCAATAAGCTTCTCCAACCTTTTAGTCACCGACTTTATACTAATATAAATAGAGTGCTAGCTTATTTTGTGTGTGTCAAGTGAGTTAGTGGATGTGCAAGTGTGTGTTCGTGAGTGGTGTATAAAGTCCAAATAAAAGGTATGTGTTGTGATAAAATAATTAGTGTGTGAGAGTGTCTTCAGTGTAAACACTTATATGAGTGTTTTGTGTGTAAGTGTTCTTGTAATAAATTTATAATGAAATTAAGTTTATTGTAAATTAGTCCTCCATATATTCTATAAGTGGTATCAGAACGGGCGGTCGAGGACCGACTACCAAGTGCATTTGGAGAAAGCAATCGAGGATCGTGTTACGTTGAGGTGCCGCTAGTGTACAGTCCAAAATTGTAAAGTTCGTTGGTCTAGGACCAAACTTACTTGGTTAATTAGAGTTAATAAACCAAGTCACGATGGCGGACATGACTACATCAGTAAGTAGTCTTGAAAAACTTAATAATAATAATTATAGCACTTGGAGTACTTGTATGCAATTCTACTTGCTCGGTCAAGATTTGTGGAAGATTGTTGGAGGCAGTGAGACCTTAGCTCCAACAAGTCAAGATGACCTTAAGAAGTGGAAGGTCAGAGCCAGAAAAGCAATGTATGCTTTGTCTGTATCAATGGAGAATGATCTGTTGCAGCGCATCAAGGAAGCAAAGACACCTAAAGAGGCATGGGGCACTCTTGCTAGATTATTTGCTCAGATGAATGACGCCAAGCTCCAATAACTCGAGAATGAGTTATTGTCAATCTCACAGCAAGACATGGCAGTGAGTGAGTACTTCACTAAAGTTAAAGCTTTATGTCAAGAAATTTCAAAATTAGATCCTTAAAATAAAATCACGAAAACAAGGATAGGGAGGATTATAATCCATGGATTGCGTCCCAAGTTTAATGCACTCATCACAGCAACACGTGGATGGGCAAAGGAGTCGACTCTAGATGAGTTAGAAAATGTATTGGCTAATCAAGAGGCTTTAAACAAGCAAATGGCTAAAGTCTCAGTCAAATAAGAGGAGAAAGCCCTTTTTAGCAATAAAATGGGTAAAGATTGGAAGGTTGTGAGAACAAATAATGAAGGCAAGCCAAAGCAGGAAGGACGACAAAAACATCAACAAGGAAGTTGGCAACAAGGGGGAGCTTATAATAACCACCAATTGGAGGATAAAGCAAGTCGTCATAAGAATGACCAGTGTTACAACTGTGGCAAACGGGGCCACTATGCTCGAGATTATTGGTATAGGAGAGCAGAAGGAAATGTTGCAACGTCGTCTCAGTCCAAAGTTGAAAGTGAAAATGAATGGGACTTTCAAACTTCATGTGTCATTGTAGAGCTAGTCACAAGCAAGCCTGGTGAGGCTACACCATCTATCACGCTTGAGTCAAAAGAGGAGAAAACACTTGTCACTATAAGTGATAAATTCATAAACTATAATGATGATTGGATAGTAGATTTTGGGTGCTCTAACCATATGATAGGAGATAAAGGAAAACTCTTAAGTATGTCAAAATACAATGAAGAGTGAGTTGTTGTCATAGCAAATAACTCAAGACTACCTATTGCTCACATTGGCAAGACGATGGTAGTGCCTTGATACAATGCGAGAAGGGTACAATTGAATAATGTATTCCATGTACCTGGGATGAAGAAGAACCTGATATTAGTGCCACAACTAACATCCTCGGGGAACTATGTGCTATTCGTACCTGAAGAAGTGAAGGTATATCGAAGTGTAAAGATTACATGCACACCAGTCATAAAGGGATGAAAGCTAGAGTCTGTCTACATGATGTCAGCACAAATGGCTTATGTAAACAAGACTAGAAGGAATGAGACAACTGACCTGTGGCATGCATGCTTGGGACACGTGAACTATTATAAGTTAAAGGTGATGATGAAGAAATTTATGCTCAAAGGACTTCCTCAACTTGATGTTCGAGATGACATTGTATGTGCTGGATGCCAATATGGAAAAGCACACCAACTTCCATATGAAGATTCTGAGTACCGTATAAAGGAACCACTTGAGTTGGTTCACTTAGATGTGTTTGGCCTCGTAAAGCAACCATTTATAAGTGGCTTTCGATATATGATATTCATCGATGATTTTTCAAGGTACATATAGGTGTACTTTATGAAGGAGAAATCTGAAGCTTTAAGCAAGTTTAAAGAGTTTAAGGAGACGGTTGAAAAATAGGTTGATCAAAGGATTCGTTGCCTTCGTACTGATAATGGGGATGAATATACCTCATATGAGTTCTCAAAGTACTTGTTAGATTACAAGATACGCCGACAGCTGACTTGTCCAAGTACTCCACAACAAAATGGAGTAGCAGAGAGGAAGAATAGACATCTTGTAGAGATATGTAGAAGTATGCTACATGTGAAGAATGTTCCACCTCGATTTTGGGCAGAATGCATGAAGACAGTTGCGCATGTGATCAACAGGCTACCAGAAGCACCATTTGGATCTGTTTCACCCTTTGAGAAGCTAAGGAATATAAAACCCACTGTAAGTCATTTTTGAGTTTTTGGTTATGTATGTTATATTTTCATACCAGATCATTTACGAAGCAAGTTTGATAAGAAAGCAATAAGGTGCATCTTTGTGGGTTATGATGATCAAAGAAAAGGGTGGAAGTGTTGTGATCCTACAACAGGAAGATGTTATACATTAAGAAATGTGATATTTGATGAAGCTTCATCTCGATGGTCCCCTCAAAAAGTAGTTCTACCAGACTCAAAATAAATTGAGGAGAAGTTATAAGAGAGAATTAAAAAAGATGAAATGGAAGAGAAGAAGGTGAAGAAATCACTCAAGAAGAGGGACTAGAAGAAGAAACAGTCAGGGATAAGTCACCCGAGAAGTTAAAATCCCCATGGCGCACAGGAGCATATCAGCAGACACTGGAAGAAGCACGTCCAAGACAAATTGAGGAGATTCAAGAGAATGAAGGTGTAGTAGAGTATGGGCCACATTTGAGAAGAAGATCAAGAAAAATTAAGAAGAATCCTAAATATGCTAATGCAGTACTTGTTGAAGAAGACAATGCAAAAGAGCCTACAACATACATGGAAGCATCCTCAAGCAAGGAATGGAGGAAGGCTATGGAAGAAGAAATAAATGCCCTAAAGCAGAATGAGACTTGGGATCTAGTACCAAAGCCTAAGGATGTAAAACTCATATCCTGCAAATGGGTTTATAAAATAAAGAGTCATCCTGATGGATCGATAAAGAGGTACAAGGCTCGTTTGGTGGCTCGGGGATTCTCACAAAAATATGGATTGGACTATAAAGAGACATTCAGTCCAGTGACAAAGATTACGACGGTACGTGTTCTACTAGCCTTAGCTACTTGCAAGAGTTGGAAACTTTGGCAGATGGATGTGAAGAATGCTTTCTTACATGGAGAGCTAGATCGTGAAATATACATGGAGAAACTATAGGGGTTCACAAGTAAGACTCAGCTAGGCTATATATGTAAGCTCAAGAAGGTGCTCTATGGATTGAAGCAGGCAATAAGAGCATAGTATGGGAAGATAGCAGAGTTCCTGATCCAAAGTGACTATACAATGACATCAGCAGATTCTAGTTTATTTGTCAGAGCTCGAGATGAAAAGTTGGCAATAATACTAGTCTATGTGGATGATATAATCATCACTGGAGACGATGAAGCTGAGATTCAACAAATTCAAGCCAACTTATCAATACACTTTCAGATGAAAGCTTTGGGAGAGTTAAATCATTTTCTTGGTCTTGAAGTTGAATGAGTGGAGAATGAAATCTTCTTATGCCAACACAAGTATACTAAAGACCTCTTAGAGAAGTATGGGATGCTAGAATGCAAGCCTATTTCGACACCGGTGGAGGTTAATACAAAGTTATGCTCTGCTGAAGGAAAGGACTTAGAGGAGTCTACCATGTACAGACAACTAGTTCACAGCCTAATCTATCTGACTCTCACGAGGCCGGATATAGCATATACAGTGAGCTTAGTAAGTCAATTTATGCAGAATCTGAAGAAGCCTCATTTAAAAGTTGGGCGAAGAATTCTACGAATTGTATATTGTATAAAAAGGATGGAGTAAGTGAGATGACTGGATACTATGATGTTGATTACGCTGAAGATCATGATACAAGGCGCTCGACTACAGGTTATGTGTTCAGTCTTGGATCAAGACCTATTTTTTGGTGCAGCAAAAGGCAACCGACAATGTCATTATCTAGTACCTAGTCGGAGTATCGAGCATTAGTTATAATAGCACAAGAATATACGTGGTTGATGTAATTAATGAAGGATCTTCATCAACTTTTTAAGCACACGGTACAACAACACTGTGAAAATCAGTCAGCTATACACTTAACTGAGAATCCAGTGTTCCACGCAAGGACTAAACATGTGGAGGTACATTATCACTTCGTAGGAGAAAAAGTTCTACATGGAGAAATCCAGATAAAATATGTGAAGACTGAAGACCAAGTTGTAGACATATTCACTAAAGGACTTAATGGTGGAAAGCTTGAAAATTTTAGAAGGCAACTTGGTATGGTAAGCAAACATGTATTAATAGAGAGTAGTCGTTGAGGGGGAGTATTGAATAATGCACTGACACACACTCTCTCTCTCTCTTCATGTTTCTAGAATTAATTATTTAGTATTTTAATAACTCTAGAATTATCTAGTTAAGTTGACAATTGCTTCTTCCACCAATCAAGAAGCTTCTCCAACCTTTTAGTCACCGACTTTACACTAGTATAAATAGAGTGCTAGCTTATTTTGTGTGTGTCAAGTGAGTTAGTGGATGTGCAAGTGTGTGTACATGAGTGGTGTGTAAAATCCAAATAAAAGGTGTGTGTTGTGATAAAATAATTAGTGTGTGAGAGTGTCTTGAGTGTAAACACTTATATGAGTGTTTTGTGTGTAAGTATTCTTGTAATAAATTTATAATAAAATTAAGTTTATTGTAAATTAGTCCTCCACATATTCTACATATATATATAAATACTCTCTATCAATTGCCTGAAACATAATCAATACGTAGCATATTCACTTTAGTTCCTTAAATGCCTTTAGGAATAGAGCATTAGCAAATCAAGAAAATTATAGATTCTTTCAAGGTACTTGTGTTGATAGCTCTAATCACGATTTAAGACTGAACATTACTCCATAAAAAGTGCCTCATCAAGTCCTATGATCATTAAAAACTGTTAAAAAACATAATCAAAAGGAAAAAAAAAAGATGAAATTGAAGAATGAAAAGAAAAAGAAAGGATAAGAAATCATAACTGAAAACAAAGAAAAATAAAGATTGAAATTGGGAGATCTCTAAATCTAAAAAGAGAGACTTTCTGCATTTTTTGCTTGAGGATGAAGAAGCATAGATCATGAAGGTGGAGAAGGAAAAAAAGAATACATTCGTTTGAAGAAGGTTAGGAGTTTTGGTTGCTTGAGCATGCCATAAGCTCTTTGAACTCAATAAAAAAAATTAATATGCTTTCTAACTTCTAATCAAAGTATAAATTTCTAACTTTTTTACAACAATTCGCTTAGATTCTAATAGATGTGAATGAGGAAAAATAATTTAAGTAATCAGAGATAATAAATTAAAAATAGAAGCTTTGATTAACATTGAATACAACCTATACAAATAGTAAAACAAAGACTGAAAGATTGAAGTTGTATTTGTGTTGAGGTTGGAATTGTTCTCCAATTGGGAGTTGGTTTTAGGGATTTTTTCAGAAATAATTAAAAAAATTCAAAATATGGTTGTCTTTTTCTTTTACAAATACAGTGGTTGTCATGTACATGTACCAAAAAACATCTAAAACAACTGAAACAACTAAATAACATAACAAATAATGCTTTAGATTTTTTCAAGTCAATCCAATGGAAACAAAAACATAACAATCGAAAATAACCAAAACAACAACAAAAAAAAATCACAAAAATCAATAAGAACCATGAATTGGAAAAAATCTATCTATAGCATCAGAAATATAAATTCAAAAACAAAATGAGAAAAAATAGAATTCAAAAATTATTCAAACACTAATAACAAAAAAATGACATGGCTCAATAAATTAAAAGGAACCCATAAGTTGACAAAAATCTATCAACACTTATAGCACCAGAAATACAAATTCAAAACAAAATAAAAAGAAAAGGAAAAACATCGATCATAATCGTTTGAGTTGAAATTCATTGTCATCAGGGTTAATTTTATAAATTTTGTTATAGTTAGTGACGGGTTTGGAAAATTGATGAAAAAAGTGATGGATTTGGAAGAAATCACAATGAAAATGAAAAGAGGAAGAAGAATATTGTATAAATAAAAAGAAAATATACAAAATGTAAAAAAAAAACACAAGAGATCAATTTTGAAAAAAATCACCATATTTTTGAAACTTTTTGCTTCACTTCAGTTATTTGTGTAATTTTTACTTAGCTTTATGAGTTAAAGTTTTTTCTCTAGCCCATCTTTCAATTATAGCATTTATGGTTGAAGAAGTTACCATTAATTCCTAAATTTTAACATGCATCAATATCACTTGTTACAACACTTGAGGCCTAGTTCAAGTGGCAAGAGCACTTTGCTCTTGAAGGGTTGAGGTCATCGGTTCAATACCCTTCCCTTTACTAGGCATGTGAAATTCACCCTTGGTGATGGTTCACAAAAATGGTTTTTAAATACTAACTACTGCTAACTGCACCCACCCCCCACCCGTCCCAATGATACTACAAAAAAAAAAAATCACTAGTTACATTTTCTCCGACTTCCCCACTATTGTCATGCTGAAGTTATTTTATTGGAGACTATTTCAGTTCCAACTCCCACTTCTTCTAACCTACCTTAACGCTATGCATGGCAACACAAGGAAAAGGGAAAGGGAAAGGAATATAAAGGGAAGGGAAAGAAGGGGAAGGGAAGAAAGAGAAATTTTAGATCCAATTGTATTTAGATGATAAAAAATAAATGGAAAAGTAAAGTAAGGATTAGAATTATGTTTGGATAAAATAGAAAGAGAATGGAAAAATAATTATAAAAAGACGACTAAACTAATATATTACATTTATATAATACATTTTTTCACAAATTTATACTATTTTTTTATTTTAAATTATACACATATTTTGTTGATTTACCTTTATTCTGCTATAAAATATGTCATGGTTTACATAGGCATATTAATTTATCAACATAAAAAATTTTCAAGTATCAATTTATTAATAAACTAATAATATAAAAAAATTATTCATAAAAAAATAGGAAAAAAACCAACCTAAGAATGGGATAAGCAAGAACAACAAATTTAAAAAGAAAGAAAACCTAAAAAAATAAGAAATAAAAACCTAAATATATAAAAGGTTTATTTTAAAATTATCAATAAAATAATAGGGATAAAAATGTCTACTAATATAAATTGATTTTTCCTCTTAAGAGAGGATATTTTTTACACCCTAATTTAGGGTGTAATAATTTTTTCCCTCTACAAAAAGAATGAAAGGGAATAATTTCCTTTCAATTCTCTTCCCCTTAAAATATTTTTAATTACCAAATAATATAAAATTTCATTCTCCTCCGATTCTCTTTTCTTCCCCTTATTTTTCCTCTCATCCATGCATAGTGTAACAGATATTTGATCAAGTCTACCATTTAATCATGATTTTGCTGGGACTAACTGGACTTCTGGGGTGCTCTAAAATGGATCTGATTATAGGTTTGGCCCATTTTCAAAACTGTGGTATTAGCACTTACAATGATCCATTTTTATATGTATAAGTCCAATAAAAAAATATATTTGAATTTAAAATAAAAGAAATATTAAAACCAAAACATGGTTGGTCGCAAATTTTTTTATATTTTAGATACACAAAAAATTGCAAGGAAAAAAAAATACTAAAATTCAAATTTTATTTTATTTACATTCCATCATATAAATTAAACACTTAATCATTAAAATTAACAACTTATTAATTAGTAAGAGCTATTGATTCTCTTATAATCTGCTAAGGACAAATGGTTTACTATATTGTCACGAGACCAAAGCGTTGATTTAAATCATGAATTTAATCTCCATTTTCCTATAATTTCCTCTTAAAAGTCTAAATATAAAGACCAAATTGAAAAAAAAAAACTAGTGATTCTTATAATGATTCAGCTTAGAAAAATGTAAAAAATTGCTGATTTGTTCATCATTTTTAATATGTATTAATTTTTTTTGGTAACGTAAGTATAATTTTGATAAGAGAATTAAATACAATTAAGGGGCAACTGCTCTTACTATAAGAATTGTTCAATTTTGTATTGTAATTAAACCAAAATGATGTAATTATTATCAAAGAATTTAGCTGCCTGCCGCCCTACCACCACTGTTTGTAGGAAAGCCTCAACTAAACCACTAAATGATAATTAGTGGATCTAATTGACAATTAGGTCAATAATGTTGGATTTGGAAACAACTTAACATAGCCACCTAATTTACCATGCATTGAATCTCCATTTGGTTTACAAAAATTAAGCGTATTCTAAAAGGGGAAAAAATAAATATAACGGTCAACTCTTAGGTAGATGCTCATTTATACCGATTCCAACCTTAATTGGGTTTAGGTCTAAAATTAGATGGAAAAATTATAAATTTGGTGTCTCAATTTTTGTGGTTTTTTTATTTGAGTGTCTAAATTTTTTTTTTTTTTTTACAATCAAGTATCTGAACTTTAGAAAAATATATCAATGTAGTGTCTCCAACAGATTTAATGTTGACTGGATAATGAGTCAGATCAAATATGACCCACTTTTATCTCAGTTAATAGTTATGTCATGTGCCACGTATATTGCATTATTTAAAGGATAAAATTAACCTTATTAAAGATTATATATGGATAAAAATAACCTCAACATTAACTTCCACCACAGATATTAAGAGTGACTGAATAAGGGTAATTTTGTCATTTAAATGATGTAACACCTATGGCAAATGACATGGTTAATGATTGAGATAAAAGTGGATTCTGTTTGATCTGACTAAGTACTCAGTCAACATTAAATCGGCCGGAGACACTATATTAATATATTTTTTTAAAGTTCAGACACTCAAATAGAAAAACCATAAAAGTTGATACAACAAATTTATAATTTTTCCAAATTAGATTTAAAACTTTATTTTCTAGTTAAGCATTTCTAACTCCTCATCAACTAGAAAAATTGAGTTGTACCAACAACTATTGAAATTAGTTCAGAAAGGACTATTCTTATTAAGGCAATATTTTAGGTTCAAATAGTCATATATGTAGTCATATTAAATTAATTATTTAGAAAATTTTGTCATTTTTATATATAGTAGATACTGTTTGAATTAAACTGAATTAGTGAAGATTTAATGAACTTGGAACAGATAGTTTAAAAAAAAGAAAAATTAATTTGTGAATTTAAACATTAAGAATTCCCTTGGATAATCAAGGGCAGGGTAGAATCTTGTTAAAACGTATTTATATTTGCAAGATATTTACACATTAGTGGTGGAGTTTGGATCATATACTTTTAGATGCATTAACAAATGCTGAACATCTTTCATCTACTTTTGAAACTGTATTGATGCAGAAAAATTAGATAGAATGGTCATTTTTATAAATATTTCTAGAAAATTTTACATAAATCACTAATAATATAGTAATTCTATAAACTATAATACGTTCTCATTTTATGCTTTTATTAAAAGGTGGTAAATATTACTCCTATAATAACCTCTTTTAACTCTATTAGGTAAATTTTAAAACATTACAATTAACAGTTACCCCTTAACCGTTAATCTCATTTATGTGTATTTTTATTAGAGAAAATTTCATCCCATAACCCCTTTGACCAATTTTATTTCACTCGTGGCTTAAGTTTTTTTGTTTCTTTCACTTTTATTTTTGTTGATTTCAGTTTTGTCTCAAAAGTGGTACATTTTTTAAAGATTATTGAGCATTTCGACAATTTTCGTGTTTTTTTTTTCATTTTTTTCTATAATTTTTTTATCTACTTATTATTTTTGAAAGTATAATTAATTTAAGTTGATTTTATATATTTATTTAATTTGTATATTTAAATAATTTAATTTATATTTTAAATAATAAATTTTTTTATTTTAAAACTTACTATTATTTAAAATATAAAAATTAAGCTAATTAAACAAAAAATTACCCATAGTCTTCAATAATTATTTTTTCATAATTATTTTGAATTTAAAAATTAAATTAATTAAAGTAAAAATTACCCATACTATTCAATAATTATTTTTTCAATAAAAATAGCAAAAAATATGAAATATATCAAATAAATTATTATTTTTATTATTGATACTAATAAAAATAAAAATTATATTTATGGTCTTAGCTTTATTATTAATGATGAAAAAATTAAAAAAACAACAAATAGCAACAAAAATAAACAACTGCAATTTTTTGTTGCTTTTGTTGATTTTTGTTGATTTTGTTATTTCAGTTATAGTTTTCAATTGTTTTTGTTGTTTGTTTTTGTTTATATTTGTTGATTTTTGTTAAAAATAAAAAAAATACAATAAAAAAAATAAAAATCATGAGATATATAAAAAAATTATTATTTTTATCATTAATACTAATAAAAGTAAAAAAATTATTTATGACCTTAATTTTGTCATTAATAATGAAAAAATAATTTAAAAAATAATAAAAATCAACAAAAATAAACAATAATCAA
>CATIWM010266828.1:0-10419 GCA_949671775.1 Mallotus repandus
CTAAATTAAAATTTATGTTAAATTGGTTAGTTTTATTAAATTTAAAAATTATTATAAATTTATAAAAATAAAAATTATAATTTTTGATACCAATAATTTTTTTGAACAAACACTAATAAATCTTTAAGAAAATATAAATTGTAGAAAATGGATGTGGTGGCTTTCGTTGTCAGGTTTGGTTCCAATCCAGCCCATCCTAGCCCACTTAACTTTTGGCCCTGGCCTTATCACTAGGTTAAAGCTTAGGCCATTCTTTTTTTCCCCCAAACCAATATAAGTCTCTTAATAAATAATTCGGAGAAAAGTTGAGTTTGAGTTCGAATTTCTCAAATATTAATAGGGGTGTATGAGATTAGAATTTCAAATGTATTTGAATGCAAACATTTAATTTAAAATTTTAAATTTTAAATATTGAATTTCAATTATAAAGATTTTAAATAACATATAGTTACATGTCATTTGAAATCTTTATTAAATGAACTATTAAATTTATTGTGGTTTTATTTCAAATCCTCATACATATAAATTTATATAGTTTCCAAATAAGAGATTTAATTGAAATTTAAATTCATGCTTAAATCTCTTACATCCAAACATAGTATTAAGTGATTTAAAAAATTTGGTGGTACTCAATTAGAATTTTTAAGAACTCTAGAAAAGTGAGAAAAGTGAGGGGTCTTCAATTAAATTTTTTAAAGATTTAAAAAAAGTCATAAAAGTTAGAAAGTATTCAATTACAACTTCAATGGAGTCTATAAAAGTAAGGTGATATTAAAAAAGTTATTAACTTTTATAAACATTAGATTTTATGTATTTTTATAAACTTTTTAAATGATGGTATAAATATAAAATATAAAATATTTTCTTTCACTTTCTCTCATGATTTCAACAAATTTTTTTATTTTAAGTCACATCCTCTTCTTTTTTTTGAATTGGGTACTTTTCTCGTCACATCCTTTTCTTTTAAGATAGTTGTTTTCACCTTTAATCTCTTCAAAAAAAAAAAAAAAAAAAGGAAGTTACGTATTGTAAATCAATTACTTGAGTTGCTTACTCTGATCAATTATTATAAATCACTGTGATGGAAAATTACTATTCTTTTAATAGTAAGATTATATAACTTAATCATCAATTAACTATATAATAGTTCTTCTTTTTTAAATCGATAGCGATAAAATTTAAATTCTACACTTCAAAATACTTTTGAAAAGAAGTTGCCAATTCATTATTCACTCACTGATGAAACCACTATTTTTAAGTTAAAATCAAATTAACCTTTTGGATGTTAAATTTATTTAATGATTAATTTTTTTAGGCTCATAAACAATTTATGGACTAAAAATAATATGGCAATATTCAACTTGAACTCAATTCAATAGTTACATTAAAATAAGCAAAATGTAGTTGAGCTCGATTTAGTTACACAAAAATTAGGTTCCCGACCTTAGTACTCTAACTAGTGTTGTAGATGTCATTTTTTTATAATCTAATAACTCAGGTGATGGATATTGTAAGATGAAATCATCGGTTCAATCCTCCATTTCTCTTTAACCTCACAGTTGTTAAAAAAAAAAACTAGTGTTGTAGATGCCTTGGTGTATAACAAAATTTTGGATTTAAAAGAAAATATTTTTGTTGTAAAATATTTTTCAAGTTAAAGAAAATTGAAATATTTATTGTAAATATTTTAGAAAGAAAAAAAAAATCTACCGTTTAACGACTTTCCATCATCTGCTGCACATGGTGAAAATTTAAGTTTATTTTTAGGCGTAACTCCACTTTTACCCCTACATTTTTATTTTATTTCAAATTTTTCTTGTACTTTTATTTATCTGCATTAAGTCCCTACACTATTATTTTAGCATACATTGAATCCTTAATTTTAACAATAATTTCAATTTTTCAAACGCACTGTCAAATTAAGGACTCGATGTATGCCAAAATAATAGTATATGGACTAAATGTTGACAAATAATAAGAATTTAAGGGAAATTCAAAACAAAATAAAAGTGCATGGGATAAAATAGGGGTCATGCCTTCTATTTTCTCTTTGTTAGGGATAACATTACTATTAGTTTTATAAATTATTTTATTATTTTTAATTAAATCTTATACAAAAAATTTTACAATCAAATTCTATAAATTTTAATTAATATATCTTATATGAATAAATTTTTTTATACTTGGCAAAACTCAAATAGTTTTGTTATGTTATATTTCTAATAAAGTTTAAACTCAATTGCATTTTGATTAGATAATTTAAAAAATATTCTTTTAAATTAGGCTATTTTACAACAAATATTTGAAACATAATATATTTTAATTAATAATTTTATTTGTATTATAAAGTATAATTAATTTAAGATAAAATATAACAAAATTTTCTATTTTATCTTAAATAAATTATATTTTATTATACAAATAAAATTATTAATTAAAATATATTATTCTTCAAATATTTATTATAAAATAGTCTAATTTAAAGAAATATTTTTTAAATTGTCTAATAGAAATACAATTGAGTTTAAAATTTATTTCAAATATAACCTAAATTATAATGTCAGCAAAACTAATTGAATTTATTCAAGTATAAGAAATTTATTCATATAAGATATATTAATTAAAATTTATAGAATTTGATTGTTAAAATTTTTTTTATTGGATTTAATTGAAAAATAATATAATAATTTATAAAACTAATGGTACGTGATATTTGTATTATAATTAAAATAAAAGTTTAAAAATAATAGATATTTATTTATATAACAATTTGATATTAATTTAATATAGTTATGATTTATTGAAATTTTGATAAATTTTTTACATAAATAATTATATGATACTTTAAATAAAAAAATTAAAAAAAAATAAAATTTAGATTTTCTTTATATAACAATTTAATATTACAACCCAAAAAACTTATAATTAATTACAATTTAATAATTTTTTATATAAATAGTGATGCTTTATTTTTTCAGTATGTTTAATATTAATACTTCTATTAACTCAAAAAGTAGTTTAATGTAATTTTTAATTTCAACTAATAAATAAATTATAAATATTAATTAATTTAATTTTGATTCTTTTTATTGAAATTTATAAAAAATATCTAAAAATGATAATTATACTAATTTTCTTATAGAAATATTACCGTTAAACAAATTATATTCTCTATTTTTAAAATATGATTACAGATACAAAAAAAATAAAAAAAATTTAATTAATTTAATTTTCAGTATTTACTTAATAAAATTTAATTTTTTAATTTTTTAAAAAATAATAAGAATATAATTTTATTTATATGTCAATATAATTTTTCAATCTTGATAGTCTTACATTTTCACATAGTGATTTAATAAAATTTTGATAAAATTTCTCTTTGAGCAATGATATAATACTCTTTCAATATTCTTATCAAAATAATAATATAATTTTACAAACACAGCAGAGTTATAATATAGTAATTTTATTACATCTCTTATGAATTTTCTATTTAAATACAATAACTTTTCAATATTTTGACTTTAATATTTTCATAATTAATTATTTTATAAATTTTTTAATTTTAATTTTAATTTTAATTATTTACTTATTAAATTTAATTTAGTAAGACTTATAAAATTATGTTATCTTATTTGATTTATATTAGATAAAATATAAGTAGACCTAATAAAAATAGAAAAAATAACGCTTTTAAAATTTATTTAATTTAATTTTTATTAGAGATAAAATAGAAGTTAACATAATTAAAATAGAAAACATATTTCAATTAAATTAGAATTACATTTTAATTAATTTAATTTTAATTAGAGATAAAAAAAAGTTAACCTAATTAGAATAGAATTTATACTTTCAAGGAAATTAGAATTACATTTTAATTAATTTAATTTAATTTTTATTAGTAAAATGACTAAATTATTCAATTTATATATAATAATAAGTGAAGACTTTTTTGTAATTTGGTTGTCTTCCTCTCTTCGTACATTTGTATATATTATAGATAGATTAAACAAAATATGTTTTACACATTAATATGAATGATTTGTACAATAATATCAATTTTTAGAAAAAATAAAATAATTATTTTTATAAAATATAGGGAAAATAATCAAATCTATCCTGAACTATAGGTCAATTATCAATTTCATCCTAATTCCAAAGTTGTATCAATTTGCTCCTCCAACTTTTCAAGTTGTTCCAAATCTATCCAAACGACATTGAGTTTGTGTCAAAGCTGACGTGGCATAAGAGTGGCTGACATGGCAAAAAAAATTAAAAACTTAATCAATTTTATCCTCAACTATAGACCAATTATCAAACTAATCCTAATTTCACAAAAAAATTTCACACTTGAAAATCACTTTTAAGAACAAAATATTTTCTTAAAATAAATTTGACCAATAATTTTTGCACTTCAAAATCACTTTTAAGAATAAAATATTTTTTTTTCTAAATGATTTCAAAATAATGGAATGATTTTTTTACTCAAAAATTATAAAATTAAATAAACATATTGGATTTCAAAAATATTTAGGCTCTAATAATAAAAAATAAAAGATTAAGAGTTTAATTGTATAAAAATAAACTTCAAGGGGATAATTAAATTTTAAAAATAATTTAAAAAATTTTTACACCTTTTGCCGCACCACAAATCAAATTTTAAAAAATATAAAATGAGACGTTTGATTAATATAAATATAAAATTATAAAATATAAAAATGTTTAAATATAAAAATATAAAAATATAAATATAAAATATTAATCAAACATCTGATTTAAAAATGTTTAAAACTTGATTTGTAGTGTGGTAAAAGGTATAAACAAATTTTAAATTATTTTCAAATTTTAATTATCTCCTTGAAGTTTATTTTGATACAATTAAACTATTAATCTTTTATTTTTTTTATTATTAGGGACTAAATATTTTTGAAATCCAATAAGTTTATTTAATTTTTAAAATTTTTTTAGTACAAAAAATCATTCCATTTTTTTGAAATCATTTAGAAAAAAAATATTTTGTTCTTAAAAGTAATTTTAAAGTGTAAAATTTTTTGTCAAATTATTATTAGCTTGATAATTGGTCTATAGTTGAGGATAGAATTGATTAAGTTTTTAATTTTTTTTTGGCCATGTCAACTACTCTTATGCCACGTCAGCTCTGGCACAAGCTCAATATCGTTTGGATAGATTTGGAACAACTTGGAAAGTTAGAGGATCAAATTGATACAACTTTTAAATTAGGATGAAATTGATAATTAACCTATAATTCAAGATAGATTTGATTATTTTCCCTGAAAAATAATATAATATAATATAAAATTGTTTTGAGAATTTTTTTCAATTAAAGTCTATTAAACATACACACTCTTACACACATAAGGGGACAGACAAAAAAAAAATTTCACTCATTATTATATAAAAATTGAAATATTTAGTCATTTATAAATAAAAATTAAATTAAATTATTTAAAATTTTATTCTAATTTAATTAAAATATATTCCCTATTCTAATTAGGTTAAATTCTATTTTATCTATAATAAACAAAATTAATTTAAATATAATTGTAAATTGAAAGTATGTTTCCTATTTTAATTAGACTAATTCCTATTTTAATTAGGTTAACTTCTATTATACTAAAAAAATTAAATTAATTAAAACTCTAGTTCTAATTTTGTTAAAAATACACGTTTTTTCCATTTAATTGGGTCTACTTATATTATATCTAACATAAATCATTTTAGATAATATAATTTTAATTGTGTGCTTATATAGTTCCAAAAAAATATAAGAGCAAATGTACTCTTCGATATAAATATTATGGCCAAAAAATGCACCTTTGCCCTAATTAAATATAATATGAAAAAACAAAACAAAACTGGTCCTGATTGCATAAAATTTTCATTTTTTTCATTTTTTTACTCATTCATTTGTATATAACCAAAAAAAAATTATTAGAGAATATATATTCATAAATATGATCCGTTTATTTTTATTCTAAACTAGTTTTTTTTATTATATGCGTTGCACGTGATTTATATTAATATTAAATGAATATATTTATAATATAAATAAGTTAAAAAGTAAAATTATTAAATAATAATAATGAATATAAAATGATTAAATAAATAAGAAAAATAAACATAAATAATTGTAAAAAAAATTAAATCTTCGTTTTGAATTTTTTTTCTTCCATTATCATACAATACAAATATATATTCATTATTGATCACAATGTAAACAAATTAAAAATAAAAATAATAACATAAATATGAAATATATGTCACGACCCAAACCCGGAAGTCATAACCGGCACAAAGGAACGGGAATTCATATGAATCTGGAACCCGTAGCAAGCCTTAAACACAATTTACACATCAAACATAATCACAAAAGTACCTCAGAATTAAAACTTTGTAATAACATAAATAAATCTCTATATTTGATATATCAATAAAATATTTTACAAACATTCAAATACACTATCTCAATCACTACTAATAAAGTGTACTACAAAAAATACTGTAAACATTCGAATTTATTTTAAAAATTTTAAAATATATTTTGAGACTTGCAGTGTTAATAAAAACTTTATTAATACTGAGATTGTTATTTTGTGAAATTAAATTTGAATAATTGGTGATGAAAATTATTTTAATTATTAGTTTATAAAAGTGGGTTAATTTTATTTTAATAAAATTATTTTATTGTGTGTATTTTAGGATTTAGAGAGAGATTGATTTTTATGTTAGTATTCTTCTATTATTATTATTTTTTTTTAAAAAAAAAAAGAGGACAAGGACAGCAACTTTTATTAAAAAAAAAAATTTTTTTTACGTGAACTGGCAGTAGCCACTTCACTTCATCTTCTTCCTCATCACCATTTCTTTTCTTTCTTTCTTTCTTCCTTCGCCGGAACTGAACCAGTCAAGCTTGCCACTGATGCCTCGCCACCTACAGCCAGCTAGCCGTCGCTTGATCGTCGTCCAGCAGCAGCCTTCTTCTCCGATTGCTTCGGTTTGGTTTTTGGCCGGTTCGCAATTTTTGGTCAACGACTTTTCCAATGTCTCCAGATGGAAATCTTTAGTTCTTTAGCTCCCTCATCCTCTGGGCTTCCTAAATCCTTAATTTGTTTAAAGAATTAACTCCGGTAAACCTCTCAAAAATCGATTTTTAGTTTATGTGCTCTTGAGTAAATTGTCGGTTTGAGCTTGTTAATGATTTTATTAGATGTTGTTTCTTTAGGATTATTTGTTGTAGAAGTTATGAGCTACCCAGTGATTATTTTTATTTATTTTTCCGAAATTGTTTTGAAATTTATACTATTTCCGGTGATCGAAATTACTGTTCCTTATTGTCAATGTGGAACTCGGTTGGAATTATGTGTAGTTTGGGAGTTTGACCAGAGTGTGGCTTTGTGTGGAATATTCGAAGTGCGTTTTCTTGCTGGATCGACTCTACTTTTAGTAGAGGGTTGTCCATTTTACAGGGGAAACTCTGTTGAATTTTTGGTAGATTTCTCGTAAAGCGTGACATCGACATGTATCGTAATTCTGAGTCTGATTAGCATTGTGTCTTAGATCGAGTCAGTTTTGTCATTCCTTCATTTCATGAATTCATTTAATTATTTTACAAACATATTTTAAATAAATATTATTTATTTTAGAGAACTCCGGGGCACAAGCAGTAGCACCAGGGCAGCAGAGAACACGTCACTCGGCACGCTCCACCTGTGAGTTGATTTTATAAGATGTGTGTTGTGTGCGTTTAAATGAAATTTTTTTTAATAATTAAAAATATCTCATGTTTAAAAAGATATGATTATTTATTTACTTAATTGCTTATTTATTCATTCTTTTTTATGAATTAATTATTTACTTGATTTAAATATTTATAATCCAAATTTGATTTGGAGATAATGGTAGAACGTGCTACCTAGTGGGTATCACTGGGACCACATGCACACGGGTAATATCTAGTATATGATATATATGTATATGATTGAGCTCGGTTGATGCATTGCTCTTAGGCCGGTAATGATATGAAAAAGGGATGTAACTCGGTTGATGCTTTACTCTCGGGACATCAAATATGGAATAAGTGAAATGACTGTAGCAGTAACTCGGTTGATGCTTTGCTCTCGGGACGGCAGTCACTTGGATTAAGAGAGCCGAAAGGCTATTAGAATAATGGTTTAGGGTTCTACCAGTTTTCCACCAAAATAAATATTTTAAATGTTTTATACGAGATTTCATGTTAAATCGATTTAAGAAATTTTAAAGAGACTCGATATAATATTATCGAGAAAAGTGAATGATTTTAATAATCATAATTATTTTATTATATTTTATTTTAAAAAGAATTTTAATAATTGGTTTTTAAAATCAGCATGCATTTTATAAAATTAATTCAATCAGTGAGGTCTGATTCCCCTCAATTTATTTTTTTTCAGGACCTCACAGTTAGTCTTTAGTATTCCTCCTTTGCGCTGAGTTCGTTCTTTACCGGCTGCATTGTGTATATTAATTTAGATTGGGTACTGTGTAATTAAATTTTAGACACCGCAGTAGTTAAATTTCAGTTTTGTATTATCAGTATTTTGTTTGTACTTAACTTTTAAGTATTGTATATGAACTGAAATATTGTATTTAAAGAATATATTGTTTTATGCTTTTATAATATTGTGCATTTATTATTTTATTGTTAAATGTATTGTTTTAATTCCGCGAAATTTTTTTTTTTTAAGGCTTGCTACGGAATTCGGTTACCTTATGTACCCCCAATCCCTAGTGCCAGTCATGAACCTTCGGTTCGGGTAGTGACAATAAATAACGAATTATAACTGTAAGACATATACTAAATGTCTCTTATTTTTTCAAAAATATATTTTATATTTCAGTTTAGTCAATTCCAAATATTTTATTAAAAGGAAAAATAGTCACTAAAAAAGCAGCTTAATGATTATTTTTTAAAAGATATTTTAAGAATAAGGTTTAAATTTTATCATTTTAATTTGTGAAATTAATTTTATTTAATTTAAAAGAATAAAATATCCCATAGTGTATCGACCCTTAAATTATTTTACCTCACTATTGAAAAAAAAAAAAACAAAAGAACAGATAAAGAGAAATATCGGGTCTAATGGTCCATCAAGTTCAAAAGCAACCCCTATGTCCAAAGAGTCGTCAATTTTCATTTGTGAGACTTTTTTTTTTTGGAAAGAAATGACTACATGCACCCACCAGCCAGCACCAAGAAGCCTTATCAAGAGCCCAGTTATTCTTTTAGTTCCAACAGTTTGGACTAGAGTTGCATTTGGATTGCTTTCCAAACCCTCTCCTTTTTTAACTTCTTCTTGATTAGTCCGTCACCAAACCAAGCAAGCATTTGTAATTGGAAATTGCTGTTGGGAATCTTAGGATCCCTAAAAGGATCTGAACACAAACATGGGATATCTTAGCATGTCCATCGAAACAAATATATTAACATACTCGCCATTAATTATTTTGTTCCATTCATATATAACTGTGATCCCAAGTTACTAAAACATGTCCTGGGACAAGGAGCCATTGAATATAAAAAAATTGAAGAGATTGATAAAATAAAAATAAAAATAAAAATCGATGAAAATTAATGAAATAAAAAAAAAAGAAAAATAACACCGATATTGGCTAATTTTTTTGGTCCTAATGATACCCACTAGGTAGCACGTTCTACCATTATCTCCAAATTAAATTTGGATTATAAATATTTAAATCAAATAATTAAATAATTCATAAAAAATGAATAATTAAGCAATTTAATAAATAAATAATCATATCGAATAATTTATCTTTTTAAACATGCCATATTCTTTATTGCAAGAAAATATATTAAAATCACGCAACACACATTCTGTAAAATTAACTCGCAGGTTGAGCGTGCCGGGCGATGCGATCTCTGCTACCATGGTGCTATTGCTTGTGCCCCAGAGTTCTCTAAAATAATTAATATTTATTTAAAACATGCTTGTAAAATAATTAAATAAATTTATGAAATGAAGGAATGACGAAACTGACTAGATCTAAGACACAATGTTAATCAGACTCAAAATTACGACATAGGTCGATGTCTACCAAAAATTCGGCAGATTCTCCCTTGTAAAACGGACACCTCTACTAAAAGTAGAGTCGACCCTGCAAGAAAACACACTTCGAATATACACTTCACGGAACCACACTCAGGTCGGACTCTCAAACTACACATAACTCCGACTGAGTTCCAAATTCACAATAATCAAGAAAATAATATAATTTTTCAATAAATCATAAAATCTCATTTAAATATCACAATTCAAATTATTTCCACAATAAATTATAAAATATATTTATTTTCAAATAAATAGTAAAATTCTAGCTTATATTTAAATTTTCGTTAATAAA